>VYZV01016345.1:995-16776 GCA_013401275.1 Pandion haliaetus
AACCCCCATCCCCTGTTCCCCTGTGCCGCCGGGGGGGAGGAGGTAGAAATCACCGGGAATGGAGCTGAGCCGGGAAGGCGGGAGGGGTGGGGGGAGGTGTTCTGATGTTTGGTTTCCCTTCCTAATACCCTTGTGTTTTGTTTCTGTTTTGATTTGTAGTAAATTAAATGGATTTTGTTTCTTCCCCAAGTTGAGCCTGTCTTTTGCCCGTGACCATAAGTGGTGAGTAATCCCTCCCAGTCCTTGTCTCGACCCACAAGCCTGCCTTTGTATTTTCACCTCTTCCCAATGGTGAGTGAGCGGTTTCGTGGTGCTTTGTTACCGGCTGAGCTGACCTGAAACCACGATAAGGGGGAAGTGGTAGAGTGGTTTTGATTGGCACCTGGTGTCCAGCTAGGCTTAACCCACCACACTGCCTCATTACTTTCTTTTTTAGTCTCAGTCCAAGATACACAAATCATCAATCCATATGAGTTCTGTCTAACTCTGGCATGTTATTTTACAACTTGCGGCCAAAGAAATATTGGGATTCTACCCCTAAGAGTGATGTGCACTTGCCAAATATTTTTCTGACAAAATCAAAATGAGAATGCAAACAAAAGCCCCCACATTGTGTTTTTTCTGATTTTTTTTTTAATTCCTCCTGCAAGGGAACGTTATTTTAGTGATACACACTTAGGCAGCTTAGCTTCCTGTAGATAGGAGATGCAATAGATGTTCAAAAATAGTTACCCTACCATCCCTGATAAACAATTTTGTTTTTACATTGGCTTGGAATTCTGAAAAGAAACAATCAAATAGAAGCTTCCCAAATCAGCTAAGTATAGACTACTCCTAATATTTTCCAAGATGTTCAGGATTCATTTCACAGTTGGCAGAAAAGGAGGGGAAAAATTTGCAATTTTGTTCTATTAGGACCTGCATTTAAAGTTTGAGCTTTTACAGCTAGAACCAACCACTTATATGAAACATTAGTTAATTCCATTTTTATTTAGCTTTGTGACAATAGGTATGGGCTTACTCTGCCTTATGTTACTTGTCTAGAAAGTAGTTGCATACCCTAAGCCTGTTCACTAGCTTCTCTCTAGGCAGTGAAAAAAGAAAAATAATTCCAGAATGGGGTTCAACCCATCCTGAATTGGGTGCCTAAAATAACATGTAAATTACCTTCTGGAAGCAGCTTCTTCTCTTTTCAACAAAGACAACTTACAGAGACTTGGAGAACAAACTATTGGATGTCTAAAGTTAAGGGAGAGAAATCCTGCACTTTACAAATGCATTTGAAAAACTTAAAAATAATATCACTTTTTCAGAATATTATTCTTTATACAATCAGAAACTATCCAATCAGAAAGCTGGATATTAGTGTTATATTAATATTAAATGCTTCCCTAGTTCTTACTTACTGATATTTAGTCTTGCAGAAGAAAAGCGGGGATAACACAGAACAACCCGTAGGTCTGGACAGGTGAAGTCTTTGTCCCTAATGTGAAGACTCCTACTAATATACTAGTTATTGTAGTAAAAGAAGAACTCCATGTGAGGATTCTGGGCCAGAACAAGTGATAAGTAATGTGGACACATGAAGTGAAAAAAATGTATCCTGTCCTAGGGAATTAAAAAATTATCAACAGACATGCATTTAGACATCAAACAGAAAGCTGAAGTTGACTTTGACTGACACAGCAGAAGTACTGTATGTATATGATAGATGGATAGCATGTTTGTAAGGATCAGATAGATGTAATACAACTAGATGTAGTAGATAGACAGATACAGCTATTAGGAAGAACCAAAAAGTACAGATAGACAACTAATTAAAGTAGATGGACAGCCAGATAGTTAAAACAAGAATAAGGATGTGACAGACAGGTAGCTAGAAGGGACTTGAATATAACACTTCATATTACCAGAGTACCTTTATCAGTAAAGTAGTATCCCAACTTTAAAGAAAGGACAACTATTACCCTTTTGTTCTGTATAGTTCATCTAGATGCTCAGCTCTGATAAAATTACATTGGCTTCAAAATTACTCCAAGGATGAATTTAGCCCAGTTATGCAGTGTTCCAAATCAGAAGTTTATGGTTTGCATGACCATGACACAAGATGAGCCAATGTGATGATGATGGGGAAGGATGAAAAAGGCAGTACACCGTGAACCCCCTATTAGAAGTTGTTCAATTAAGTTTTCATTTCACAGTAATATTTTTTCTTTAAATAAATCTGAGGTATCGTTATACCTCTAAGCTCAATAGTTTTCTGCATTAGCTTGATATGCATATCAAAATGTGCACAATTTCTTAAATTGGTAGATAGGGCAGGTTTGCCATTAACATTTATGCATTTAAGTTTCATAGTCATGTGCTTAGAATACATTTCTCCTTCAAAGATTTGTACGGCTTTCAGCTTGTAATTTATTGCTGGATATATTAGGTACACTGAGTCCTTCTGATTCACAGCTTTCTAATCGGCTATTTAGAGTTTACACCAAGCAGAAAATCAATGTATTCAATATGTAGTAGCTCTCTCGTTAACTCTAGTCATTTGCTTAAAGAGTAATGTTGAGCTGATAATTGAAATATGGTCTAAACCATGCATTTTAATTTAAAATAAAAAAAAAATCCCTGAAATATTATTAATTTAATACTTTTTTCCTCTCTTCTCTCTCTCCCTCTAAAGGGCATATTTATTTCAGTCCCTGCTTTGGGATCCTAATTCCATGGCTGACTAGGATTTCAGAATAATAGCATCTTTTAGTTCATACAGCATCCTACAGAAATCTTGAAACATTTTATAAACATTCTGTTGAAAAGCTGCCACTTCTGGTATATGAAATACGGCATTTAGGAGCATCCAGGAACATCTTACAGTATTTCAGCACAGGATATAAAGAATACTTGATCCAACGGAAGAGAAGAAGTGGAATTTATGAAAGGCTAATGGCACAGAAATTTGGCTAAGACTCCAATGTGTTACACAGTTGTTTTATTTGATTGGTTGGTTAGGATTTTTGTTTGTTTGTTTGTTTGTGTTTTTTTTAAAGGCCATAAAAAAAACAAAGAGAGAGAAAAAAAAGGATGTTCTGAAAGCAGGATACAAATATTAAAGCTTCTAATCCGTTCAGATTGCTTATATTTATCTTGGTTATTATTATTTAAATATTTTACATCTATATATTGAGTTCTTCAATAAAGAATACAATAAAACCATAGGGCTGGGTTCTGATGTGATACCAACTGGCACGGTTTTGTTGAAGTTAAATGACCAATAATGTTTTGCAGCAAATCAGCAGTTGAACCTATATTGTTCTGACATGTTGCCTAAAGTTATGCTTATAAACACTTCTTTTTCAGATGTTGAAAACAGGGATTTAGGAGTCCAGTTAAAAGCTAACAGTGTAGCTGCAGACAGCCAGATTTGAAAACAGGTTTTATACTTAGGTAGAAAATAGAAAGAAGCAAATGTATAGAAATAGGTATAGGTATAGGTATGCGTTCCACTGTATTTTTATTTTTGCTGCCTAACAACAATTCACTCTTATCTCTGAGCGCACATGTGAGATTACAGCTTGATTGTACAATGGTTGCTACATTAACTGGAACAGTCACATCACTGCCAATTCCACTGCAATTCACTGTTACACAACTGCCTCAGAGGAGCCAGAGTAAAACTGCTCAGAAAAGGAAAAAAAAAAAAGTATCTCTTTTTATTTATTAATTTATTGTTTTCTTATTTGAAGACCTTTTTGGGGAAAATGAATATTTTCAAGTTGATCAAGTTTCAAAAGGTTGACTGCACATTTTAAAATTTATTTTATGTTTGTTTCATGAGTTTGTATTTACTTTCTGAGAAGAAGAGGTTATAAGCATTCTTATAATTTAAAATAATCTGAAAAAAATTGTTTTGCTCAGAAATGCTTTTTTTTTTTTTTTTTCTTAAGGGGTATCTTCCACTCTCCTCCCAGTATATTTCTAACTGCAACATAAATATGTTGGTATTTCCCAGTTAGCTGCTACCTTAAGCCTCCACTTAAACATCACCTATGCCTGAGCATTATTTCTGATCAATATTTTACATTCTATAAACACACACTATTTTTAGATTTATTTGGTCAGTTTGCTGGTCTATTATTTTCCTTCTCTTTACCTTCTTTTTCTCTGTGAAATGACATACATCTTACAGTGATATTGCCAAGGAAAAGCCTGTTCCATTGCCTCCCTTTCTGTTCCTGCTGCCTCCCAGACTCACAGCCTTTTACCTTCTCTTCTTGCAAAGAGCAGCCTGAACTCCAGAAACTGAGCTTTCCCCCTTGCCGCTGAGGTCCTGACACTCAATCTGCATAGGTCTTATCTGTCCTGCACAGGAGAAGGGAGAGAGATGTGAGAGACTATTTGTTGCAGTTCAAAGTCAGGTTTCTTTTATGTTTTGTTTTTCTCACCACCCCCCCTTTTTTTTAATTCTCCTCCCCCCACCCCAAGATAAATAGAGGTAGAAAGGACAAGCGTTTTTGATTAGCATTTAAAATGTTATCAATTTTTAATGAAAGAGTAACCTCCAGCCATCAACTTTGCACAAACTGGAGACAAGGTTGCAAAATGAATGCTAATATCTTTGGCAGGCTTTGGCTGGATTGCCCTTCTGTGAACTTCCCTTGTTGTTAATTTGTTATGTCAGCCCATATTTGTACTTTTCCAAAGCCTGAACTGGTGAGAGTATCAGCCTTAAGGAGCCAGAGTACATAAGAGTTTGCTGCTACCGATATTATTATTTAGTTGCACACAAAGCTTTGAGGTCTGGGTCCTTCAGCACTGTACATTCAGCAGACCTAAATCTTACCAGATGGTGTTTCCCCAAAGGGGCTTATCATTTAAGTGTAAAATGAGAGACAAGAAGTGAGGATGGCAAAGGGAGGAGGTGGAGAAGTAGCAGGTGAGATAATTCTATGTGACATGAGTTAGTTACATAAAGAAGAGACTGCCCTTTCTACAAGCACATGCAAGTGGCTGCATAAGCACTTTAGATGTATTTCTAACAAGCCATTGCTGTGTAGAGCTAAGGAAGAATCTGAAAGAAGTGGTGACATGGCTTTGTAGGCATTCATGAAGATGCTCCCTATGCACAGAGGGAGGAAATAGTAAATGCGGTGTGGGAAAATTCGAGCAGCAGAGCAGCAAAGGTTGACAGTGCTGGCAGTGCACTGAATATTCCATTATACTTGGAATATTCATTTTGTTATTGAGCTCCATGTGAAAAATCACAGGGTAAATTGCCTTTTTCTGACTGAATCACCTTTATACTTGCCAGAGTCTTTCTAATACGTGAAATAGTCACACAGCTTCACAGAAACTTCTATTTAAAATTAATCGAACACAAATATTCTGCAATGTACCACAAAATACAACTTTCCTTTGCCCATGAAATTATATCAGTTGGCTATGCAGGTCATTTAATGGTAAGTGGGGGAAGCAAGATCAAATTAGTGTATTGTTCTATAAAAAAGCTATGAGTGGGTGTCCAACTTTCTCAAAGCTTATTCTGAACATTAAAATCAAAAACTTAAATTCTACCTGACTGTGCAATTCATCACAAGGATATCATTATCGCCTCTGTGATATGTCTGTGTGTGTGCATGCATGCATGCTTATGCATTTATACAGAGTGCATTGTTTCTGTAAATAAGTTGCCCCGGCATGACTGAAATGCAGTCAGTGGTGGCATGCAATACAGTGGCTGTGTAATGGTGCAGATCACTGCTATTAGGAGAAGGAGCGGACAATAATTCTGTATCTAACTGAAAGATGAAAGGCCCAATCCTGCGATCACAGAGGCTCATGAAGACACTATCTAGGCCTGTTTCTTTTTCCATATCAAAAATGTTGTACCTGCATAAGTTGAAAGCACAGAACATTATAATACAGATCGGATATCAAATGAAGCTAAGAAGATGCACCCAGCTGACTATGTAGGCTGCAATATTTTCTGTGTAGTGTTTAAAGGACTGAGCTACTCATACTACCTAAGGTACAGCTTGTGTATATATGCACATACACCTGGGTTATAGATGCCTGTGTACCTGTCTGAGTGAAACATTCATACGTGCCAGACTTTCACACACAAGAGGAAAAAAAAAAAAGGAAAAATTAAAAATAAAGGTCATGAAATTTGATCATCTCCATATTTAAGGTTACACTAAGCACTCTGCAAATAACAAGGTACTTTAATACCCTGCTTGCACTTTAGTCTCATTTAATATAAAACCTATGAAAGATTATTCTTGAAGTCATTATCTTTAACTGTTGAGAGCATAGATCATGCCTAAGTGACTGAAGTGCCATGCGAACTCTCAATGGGATAGTGCTGAAGATCTGATATATGTCTTTAGGTTTCCATCGGAGTCAAATGACATGCAGAAGAAGAGCAATGATAACTTTGAAGAATGAAATGTGTTCTACAGGCAGCCTTGATCACGAGCCTACAGCAAGCTCAGAATTACAGAACAATAGTGTGTAAAACACTGCCGATTTCCAAATGGTGTTAATGGAATATTATGGGTGACTTGTTCTACCTATTAATCCTGTTTGCTTGGTAGATTGACTTCAGGGCTGGGAATGAACTACTTCCCTGTGTTGTGCTTTGTGTTGGGAACACAGACCAGAATGACTAGATTATAAAGGGTTACTCAGACTTTCTTGGTCCTGTTCAAGTGGAAAAGCCCTGAGATAGCTGGCACTTAGGAAAAGGAATCCAGCCAAAAATTGTCTAAATGGGCTGAAATCGGGGGAGTAGAAAATTTACAGAACAACTTACAGAAAAACAGAACAGCAGATTCATATTTTAGTGAGAGGAGTTAGAAACTCAGTAAATTTCAAAGCAGGAATACAGGTGAAAAGGATGCTTAGGAACCTGAAAGGAAGGTCTATTACGAGAGATACTGGCTGCGTAATTGGAGCTCTGGGAAAGCTTGTACTTCATATACAGAGAATCATGGCATAACGGATACAATACTGGTCACCTGGGTCAAGGAGGAGGTTTGGTGTCATTTCCAGGAATGCCTTGTAGACAACCTACACCCTGTGTTGTGGTAAAGGAAAGGAAACATCCATAGTTGTTTATCTGAAACAGATAAAACTCAGCAGATAAGGTCCCACCACAGCTACTCAGAGGGCGCCTGACAAGGACAGCTTCCTCAAGGCTCTTTGAAAAACTTGAAACAAAACAAAATGAAATTGAGCAAACCCCTGTATTGTTGACAAGTTTGTTAGGGAAAGAATGATTTTTTGACCCTTGACTCCATCTGTAATAACTACAAAAGGTACTGAAGACCCCAAGTTCTGAATTCTGTGTCTGGCTCTCCTGAGAACTGCATACCTCAAAATGAGTCATGATACTCTGCTTATCAGTTTCATTATCCCCAAAATACTTATAATGATACTTAGCTTCTTCAAGGAGTTTTGTGAATTGAAACCTGGAAAGGGCCTTGAGAGCCCAGAATGCTATATGTTGTCTCAATCCAACATATCATCATCCAATTTCAGCTATTTTGTGCCCTTTATCCTCCTCTGCTAGCATTTTTCTGACCTCTGTGGTGGGTTTTTTTGAAAAATGAACATGAGGGTCATTTATATCTCCTCTCCTGACTCTTGATTAGAGATTGTCAAATTATTTGATGAACATAATATTCTCTGAAGGTATAGCACTTTTTTCTTGACATGAATTATACATAAAATGATTCCCACTCTTGTACACTTTTGTATCTAACTATCTGATGTATGCATCAGATGAGCAAACTTTGGGTCTTTGGAAGATGAAACAATGCCATCCGATCTCTCATTCTCTTTTCTTTTTCACTGCCTGTTATTAAGACACATGAATAGTCAAAGTCCCTGATTATTCTCCATATGATTATATGTCTAGGTGTCCGCTGAAGGATTTTCTTATTTCTTTTTTTTTCCTTTTTTTTTAACCCTAAAAGAGGAATTTAAAAGCATTAGTTAATGTTATTTAATTATGGTTGGATTCCAGCTGATGGCCTTGGTAGTGATGGTTTACTGGAGAGACAGGAAAAATTTCTTCAAGAATTACTACCATAGAATCATAGAATACCAAGTTGGAAGGCACCCCAAGGATCATCTGGTCCAATCTTTCTTGGCAAAAGCACGGTCAAGACAAGATGGCCCAGCACCCTGCCCAACAGAATCTTAAGTGTCCAATGTTGGGGAATCTTCCACTTTCCTGGGGATATTATTCCAATGGCTGATTGTTGTCATTGTGAAAAATTTTCCTTTTGTGTCCAGCTGGAATCTCTGCAAGAGTAACTTGTACCCGTTACCCCTCGTCTTTTTCATGTGACTTCTTGTAAAAAGGGAGTCTCCATCTTCTTCGTAGCCACCCTTTAAATACTGGAACATGGTGATAAAGTCTCCCCTAAACCTTATTTTCTCAAGACTGAACAAACCCAGTTCTCTTTTGTGTCCAGCTGGAATCTCTGCAAGAGTAACTTGTACCCGTTACCCCTCGTCTTTTTCATGTGACTTCTTGTAAAAAGGGAGTCTCCATCTTCTTCGTAGCCACCCTTTAAATACTGGAACATGGTGATAAAGTCTCCCCTAAACCTTATTTTCTCAAGACTGAACAAACCCAGTTCTCTCAGCCTTTCCTATGGCAGGCTTCCCAGTCTTTTGATATCTTTGTGGCCTTTTGCTGGACGCTCTCCAGCCTGTCCACATCTTTTTTGCATAGGCCCAAACAGGGACATAGGGGACTAAACCGGAACATGGTATTCCAGGTGTGACCTGACAAGTGCTGAGTAGAGTGGGATAATGACTTTATCTCGCTTGGTGATGCCCTTGTTGATGCAACCCGGCATCCTGTTGGCTTTGTTTGCCACAGCAGCACACTGTTCACTCATACTGAGTTTGCTGTCCACCAGGACCCCCAGGTCCCTTTCCACAGAGCTGCTCCCCAGCCAGGTAGATCCCAGCCTGTCCTGCACTCCTGGATTATGTTCTCCCAGGTTCAAGACCTTACAATTGTCCTTATTGAAATTCGTAAGGTTCTTCCAGCCTATCCAGGTCTTCCTGCAGGGTGGCTCTCCATTCCAACTCTTCCACTTCCCCACTCAGTTTGGTATCATTAGCAAACATCATCAGGGTACACTTGATTCCATCATCCAGATCACTTGTGAAAATACTAAACAGCGTTGGGGCCAATATCAATCCCTTGGGGGACATCACTTGTGGCAGGTTGCCACTTTGAAAAGGAGCTATTTACCACCACCCTCTAGGCGTGGCCTATCAGCCAGTTCCCCTACCACCACAGGGACCACTTGTCTAGACTGTAAGGCATCAGTTTCTCTAGGAGGAGACTGTGGGAAACTGTATCAAAAGCCTTGGAGAAATCCAGGTAGACAATGTCTACTGCTCACCCCATCAACAACCCAGCAGGTTACTTTGTTGTAGAAGTAACCTGTCAATCAAGTTTGTCAAGCACAATTCTCAGCTCCTCTGGAATTACAAATTTGCTAGTTGAGACATAAGATTAGGACCACAGAATCCCAGGGCATACTCCCCACTTAGTTGTTTTCTTGTTGTGCATAGTGCAACAAATAACTTAATCTCTTTATACTTCATTTTAGACATCTGTAATTATTATTATTAAGTAGGTATTAAAAATGCCCAGAGTTGCTGATCCTGATAAAAGTCCTGTTGTTTTAGGTAGTGTATATATATTTGGTAAGTGACACTTCTTGAGGAGTTTCCTAGTTAAGAAACATGCTAAAGCAATGCCCAGGGAAGGGATGCTGTAATGTTTTTAAGCTCTTCCAAGATCTCCAAATATGTTAGGTTCTCTACAGATACTCAGCATTAATATGCACACTGGAGTGTATGTACATAGCCATAGATCCAGTATATCATATTTTTCATAAAACACGCACACATATACACACACCTCATCCTCCCCATGTTTTCTGACCATATTTCTCCAACTGCATATAAATTTTATCTTTGTTCTGTAATAATATGACAGTAAATGAATTACCATAAGTAAACCAGACACAGGGACTGGTGCATAAAGTTGTCCTAGCTTCATACAAGATCTGACCTTGGAACAAAATACTTTACATCCGTGATGATTCTATCTGCCGTTGATGAATCACAACTTCTGCTTATGGTTAATCATTGCTGACAGTAACAGCTGACAGCTAGTTAGGAAGAAAAAAGTCCTCAGCAACTAAATTCTTTTCTACAGAATAAAATAAAAATCTTTATATATGACTGGGTTTGCATACAGACAGAGTGATTGGAATGATGTTCTGCAGATTTTTATATACTAAATAAATGCTTTGTCTCTTTTTTCCCTTTAAATATAGCTGCATTTATTTACTCATTTTCACTTGTCATTATGATTGCAGTACTGGCTTTGGAGATTTTTTGTTTAGCTATGTCATCATTTTTGCTCAAGCCAATGATTTGAATTTATTTGCAAAATTTAATGAGAGAATAATATTTTTCTTTTGTATTTGGAGAAAATGGGGAATTTGTAGTGATACTTTTGTTTTCAGGCCCAATTCACTATATTGTTGATGGGCAGTCAGTTTTCAGAGTTGATGAAAGGAAGATGTTAATATCAAAGGCTATTTTGTGTCTGATTTTTTTTATCATTATGTCCTTGTGCATCAATTTACTCCTATTATTGGCCCATGGAAATCACTGGGACAAGAGGACTGTAGCCTTTATTTTGCGTGAGCAACAACTATGACAATTGGCTCTGTATTATGAGATTGCATCTCTCAGTTGGAGAATTAGATTTCTTGTGCTGAGGCTTCACATGTGCATTGTTTATGCTATGGGGTTAATGATTAACTTTCTGGCCTCAGCATTTACAATTTTCTGCACGATTTTTCATCACAAAAGGGTTTAAGAAAAAAGCAAAAGAGAGACTCTGTATCTCTTAGTTAATTTCTACTTGGCAGTGAGATGGCAAAATTTGGTCTGTCCTGCAGAATATGGGCCTGAAAAGTAAAGTCAATGTGTGGTCAAACTGCTTAACACTGCTGGGAATCACAGAATTGCTATTTACCTGAAACTTCTTCTCGTTTGAAAAACAGACTGCAACTCTCCAAAAATCACATTCTATAAAGAAAAGTCAGACAGACAACAAACTATTCTGCCTGTTCCTTGAGATTCTTGCCATGGCCCTAAATATAATGTTTGCTAGGTTGGATACCATGCTACCAGAATACATTTGTAGGGCCTTTGGAGCAGAACTGTCATATCTACAGCCAGGTCAGTCTGGAAAGTACTTGTAGTTTTCTACATCGATAGCTGTGCATGCATAAATAACTTTTCTCCCTGCAGAGGAAATAATAAAGGACTCCCACCAACCCCTCTCCCTTTCCCCTCCCCACCAAAATACAGCAACTGAAGTGTTTTTAAAAGAAATGACAGGGTGTGCGCAGGTGCTGAAGTTCAAGGGAAAATGTCCTAATTCTGGGGATACTTGTGCTTAGTCATATAAAGTGGATTGAAAAAAAAATAAATCTTGACAATGGAAAAGGGCTAAAAATGAGTTCCTAGAACTGATTTCATTATTAACTTTAAAAGAAGAAACATAGGAAGTTTTGTCAACATATCTCATAAACTGACACATGGAAAAGATTGTAACAGGAGACAGTCCTTTAATAAAGATAGTGAACCATATCAACATTCTTAAAACTCTAAACTGAACCAAAAAAAGCTTAAACTAAAACAAAGTAATTTTTGCAGTCAGTTAAACCCTGCGAGTAATTAGGTATCCGATCAATTTATCCACAGAGTCCTAGTTTCTCCAGCATTTAAAGACATCAAAATTTAAGTTAAATCTATTTCTCAAAGTGGTCTTAAAATAGGAAGTAGTTGGTGAAATTAATTGGTTTCCCCTATGAAGACCAGGAAAACTGCTTACAATGACCTGAAGTCTGCTAACGTGGGAACTGTTCCTCTTGCTATGAATGAGTATATCAATAGCAATTTGGGGGGAGGGGAGTGTGTTGTATGTTTATGGTGTTAACTTTTTAGTCTTTTCACACTTCTGTTAAAATATAAATGAATAATATCATACAGAATTGGAATCAGTTTTGTCCAGTTTACTTCCACAATTTTTTTAAATTTTTTTTTTTAAAATATGGTATATAATTTCCTAATCTGGTGAACTTTCATATCCAGAGGTGTGAGGCAGGTATACCTAACAAGCCTAACTGACAAAAGGCACTGAATTAATTCTTTGTTGGAGATACGCTTTTCTTATCAGCAAGTATAAAAAAGCATCCCCTGTTCCATGGGAAGTGTGTAATACAAGTATCATGGATGTGTGTGTATGTGTACAACATAAACATGTATTTGCACACCTGATATTAATATTTTTCATGTCCTTTTCTAATACAAATAATAAAAAAAATAAGGTTCTTCTTTGATGTTAAACATGGACTAAATATTTGCAGCTGTTTCCAAGAAGTCTAGGTAGGGCTGGTCACTGGATAAAGTATGTGAGCTAATTGTGCATTTAGAGATAACAAGAGTTTTACAGAAAAGCCAATAAACATTGTCAATTAGATTTCCTAAGTGAAATGCAAGGTGGGTATAGGTGCTAACAAAAAAGTCAAAATAAGAATGTTTTTCCAATTAGTCATTAGTACATACCTCCATCTTCTGCCACCTTTGGAGCCAGGTTACTAAATAGCTTTTCCCTGGGCAGCCTTTCTACATCTGAAGATTGGCACATGTAATAGCTGCACCACCAGCCTCTAGTGAAGATCAAAAATACCTTACAATGTGAGCAGCAGCACTGAAAAGAATTGGATATGTTGTGTACTGGCAGACAGGTCATTGATAGGAAATACATCCAAATATAAATCTTAATTTATTTTGTATTTCTAACTACTCAAATAAAATGGAAAGAGGAGAGGCAAGAGAAGGTTGGAAGGAAGAAAGAAAGGAAGGAAGCAAGAAGGAAAGGAAGGAAGGAAGAAAGAAAGAAGGAAAAAAGAAAAAGAGAAAGAAAGAAAGAAGGAAAGAAAGAAAGAGGAAACTAAGAGAGAAAGAGCAAAAGATCGCGTTGTGGTTTATCCCCAGCTGCCAACCAAGCACCACGCAGCTGCCTACTCAACTCCTTCACAGTGAGATGGGAGAGAGAATCAGAAGGGTAAAAGTGGGAAAACTCATGTGTTGTGCTAAAGAAAGTTTAAAAGGCAAAACAAAAGCCACATATGCAAGCAAAGCAAAACAAGGAATTAATTCACCACTTCCCATGGGCAGGCAGGTGTTCAGCCATCTCCAGGAAAGCAGGGCTCCATCATGTGTAACGGTTACCTGGGCAGACAAACACCATTGGTCTGAATGTACACTCCCCCCCAAACCCCCCCTTCCTTATTCTTCCCTCAGGTTTATAAGATAAACATGATGTCATATGGTCTGGAATTTGGTCAGTTGGGGTCAGCTGTCCCAGCTGTGTCCCTTTCTAACTTCTTGTGCCCCCCCAGCCTCCTCGATGGTGGGGTGGGGTGAGAAGCAGAAAAGGCCTTGGCTCTGTGTAAGCACTGCTCAGCAGTAACTGAAACATCCCTGAATTACCAACACTGTTTTCGACACAAATCTAAAACATAGCCCCATACCAGCTACTATGGAGAAAATTAACTCTATCCCAGCCAAAACCAGCACAGAGATAGAGAAATAAAGGTAGAAAGAAAGAAAGAAAGCAAGGAAGGAAGGAATAAATAAAGACAAATTTATCCTGAGAGATGCTAAAGCAAAGCTGAATTTCTGTGCATTAGTACATTATTTCTTGTAATTTCACCCAAAACGATGTCCTGAAAAAATTATTCTTATTAATGTTCTCTTCATTTCTGCAGGGGGCATAAAAATAACTGATGAGTGTGAGAATATAAACCGTATGGTTAGTGAGGCAGAGGTGATAATTAGAACATGCTGTACTACGCAGTAAACAAAGCTATTATGAACGATAGAGTTCTTTATAGAGTCTTTAAAAGGGGGATGGAAATAATATACTTTCCCCTGACTGACTTAAAAGCTCTGTCTGTAACTACCATGAAAAATAATAAAAAGAAAGAAGAAGGAGATTTGGAGTTAATCACTCAGAGGGTTGGTTTCTAGTTAAAACCAGCTGCAAGTATGGTCAATACTTACTTGATTTCATACTAATTTATGTATAGCATATTATATGTTTCTCATTTAGTCATACGTTCAGAGAGGATAAATCATGTCACAACTGCAAATACAAGGTTGTAGAAGAAAAATACTATAGATTTATTTTCCTAGTAGAATTATCTCTTTGGCACTCTATGTGTTTTCTGTTTACAATATCAAAGGCTCATACCTTCTAAAGGCAAGTAGACTTTACTGTATGTGAGGGGTAAATCCAACCTAGAATTCCATCTTGCAGGGGTTTAGGGCCACAAAATTCTTCTTTCTTGATTGCAAAAACGAAATATATATTTGATATTGGGGTTACTATCACCAAAAATGATCTGAAGGGTAACCACACTGCAATACCTTCACATGCTTTTGATGCCTTTAGGAGTATGCAACTGTAAAAATACCTCCTATGAAATCAGAGAGGCTATTCTGTGGCTAAAAGGATATGGCAACAAAATGTGTTCCAAGACAAGTAGCCCTGGGGGTCTACATCATCTTGAAATACACCTTAGACTGAATCTTGACCAAAAAACTCTAACCAAACAAAACCCAAACAAACAAAAAGATAATGTCCTAAATTACTTATACATCTCTTACCTGTTTGAGGGCTGTGCCATCTTTTTTCTTCTTTTAGAACAAAAATTCTAAAAGTAAAAGCATGAGTCAAGATGATTCAACGTGAGTCAGCATGAGCTTAAGACCCAAGATGATCTTACTGTTACTACAGTAGAGTTTAATGCTTTTTGGACCAAACCCAGAGAATCAATGCACACACACTACTGTGCTACACTAGTTCTGCAACAGAAAGCTTTGTCCTTCTTGAGTCCCTGTTTCAGAAAGGAGGGACTGGTGCTCTCTCAATATCTATGCACAGTGAATTTGAGATCCTTGTGATATGTGTGCCATCTTGTTGCTTCCTGCATAGATAATGAATGGATTCTGCATCCTATATACAACTGAAAATTCTTTTATATGTTACTAAGTGCAGTGCAGATGAGAAGAATAGATTTAAAGGGCTTGAGAGCAGTCAGGCATATCATGGAAGAGGAACCTATAATACAATAGACTGCATGAGGGAAAGAAGTTGAATTGACTGGATCCTGGATCAAATTTCAAATCTGAATGAGGAATATGCTCTCACTGAGAAATAGTCATTATCTGGAAAAAGGAGATGTAATCAGAAAAGGATGAAAAAAAGAAGTATATGTGAATTTTTAAAACATTAAAAAACCTCATCAGAAGAAGGTGGCAAATTGTAAGTAACTTTTCAAAGGAGGGTTAAAAAGAAAAACTGAGGGTTTAATTAGAATGACACAGGAACAGGTTATTCACATGACATATGTTGAACGTGAGACAGACAATACATGCAAGAAGTAGAACTTGTGCCCAGATCCCAGCAAAAATTGTTCATAATATAAGTAGATATTCCTACAAATCTGGCTAGACATGTGTATAAAGCATGGAATGGCATAGTTAGTGTGACAAAAAGTAGTATAGCCACTGTAGACAAAATTGTACAGCATAAGTATGTAATATTACAGATTTTTTTCAGTCACTGTGTTAGGAAATATATATAGCCATGGCATCTAAA
>VYZV01016345.1:16839-40231 GCA_013401275.1 Pandion haliaetus
TATACTTTTGTATTCAATTTCATGCAAGAAACCATGATTACTTCTTAAAAGAGATGGACAGAGTCTGGATCAGGAAAAGTACAAGCTTGCTGTCGGAAACCTGTGGTGCATTGGAATGGGAATATTTCAAGTAAAATTTAGCTCTAGTATTGGATTTTGGGTCCTCAGAATATGTTAATGAGTCAATGAGTATAAATAAAGTATCAGGAAAGACAGCTTAAAATTTCTGCTGTCTTGTTGTAAACAAAACTCCATACAAGGAGTGTTTCTCTCTCATCACTTCCAGGAAGCTTTGGTTTTGGAGAAAATACTAAAAAAAACCAAACTAAAAGATATGTTTCTACCCTTGTAGTACATAATTAAACAAAGATCCTTAAAATTTTTTCTACAAGTACATTATGTTTGGTGTCTTTATTAGCATTCAACTAAGTGTCATAAACCAGTGAAGAAGTATGTTGAACAGTATTCCCAGAAGGATCTTTCATTCTTAATTTCTTCATTTTTTTCCATGAAGTTCTTGTTTGTTATTTCCTTTAGCCTTTCTCTTGCTTTTTCATCTCTGAGGGTTTTTCTTTGCTCTTCCATTGTGACTGTGAACTAAATAACCTTGCAAAAGTGGATCTACAACAGCTGTAAGATGAAGAGAGCTCCCCTAAACTTAACACACATATTTCTGACCAAAAGTGGCCACTTGAAATAGAAAGATGGATGAAAATTGCATTTCTGCAGGGCAAAGGCACTTTCCTTATGGCTATGGATGACTTCCACCCTTCACTCAAGATTTAGGTCACTGACCCTCTCCTAAAAGTATGCTCTTCAGAAATGAAAGGTGGATGTATTAAATATATGGCCTGCAGAAGAGCTGTACATTTTAGTGAACAGTCTAGGTAAGGAGATCAAAGGACTGAACAGGATGTGGGAGACTCAAACTTTCTTCCTTCTTGCTGCAAGGATTCTAGCCAATCTCATTAAGAATAAGTAAGTCCAAACACTAGAGCTATAGACTGCTTTGAAAGGGAAAGAACTTACTCAGATGACTGGGTTTTGAATACAGCAAGAAGACGACCTGGTTTCAGTCACCACTTCATGATCTCAGCCATTATGTCTAAAGACCATTTCATATGAAATACTAGTAGCTACTGTAAAAACGAACTTCATGGCTTTGAAAGAACATTGCCATAAAATACTCAGCCCACAAACTCCTGGTAGAGTCTCAAGGTGTTGTTGAAACATACCCATAAGGCTGATCTCCAAGTAATTTGTTGTCGTGGTTTCGGTTTCAGCCCAGCCGGTAACAAAGCACCACGAAGCCGCTCACTCACTCCCCACCCCCGCCCCTGGCCACGTTGGGATGAGGAGAAAATCCAAAGGCAGGCTCATGGGTCGAGACAAGGGCTGGGAGGGATCACTCACCACTTATGGTCACGGGCAAAAGACAGGCTCAACTTGGGGAAGAAACAAAATCCATTTCATTTACTACAAATCAAATCAGAAACAAAACACAAGGGTATTAGGAAGGGAAACCAAACATCAGAACACCTCCCCCCACCCCTCCCTCCTTCCCGGCTCAGCTCCATTCCCGGTGATTTCTACCTCCTCCCCCTGGCGGCACAGGGGAACAGGGGATGGGGGTTGAGTCAGCTCGCTACACATCGTCTCTGCCGCTCCTTTCCTTAGGGGGAAGATTCCTCACTCGTCCCCTCCTACACCGTGGGGTCCCTCCCACGGGANGCGCAGTTTTTACCATGGGGTTACGGCCACCTTCGGGAGCCTCCGCTCCACCATGGACCTCCCTGGGCTGCAGGGGGACAGCCTGCCTTCTCACCACAGGCTGCAGAGCCATCAGCCTCCTCAGGCACCCCTCCTCCCCCTCCTTCTTCACTGACCTCAGTATCTGCAGAGATGTTCCTCTCACATTCCCCAACCTCCACACTGCCCGTTTCCCTTCTTAAATTTGTTCTCCCAGAGGCGCTGCCACCTTCACTCCCTGTCTGGGCTGCAGAGGCGGGTCTGACTCTTTGGAGCCGGGGGAGCTTCCAGCAGTTTCTTAAAGGAGCCACCTCTGCAGCCCCCTCCCCCACTACCAAAGAAAACCGCGCCACACAAACCCATAACTTATGTGGTAGGGAGCATTGCTTTCTTTTAGAACACAGTAATGGGAGGAGAAGGGTGGTTCTGCCTCTTTGGCTTTGGGGCTTGAATTCACATGTCCTCTTTCCTGGGAGATAATTCTAACTATTGTGTTATTGGGTATTCTGGGGTACATATTCTCCGAGCTTCTTCCTTGAAGTTATTCCACTTTGCAAGACAAAATGAAATATTCATCAAACCAGACAGAAAGAATGAATAAGCAAGAGTCCTTTGTCTATTGGGTTGGATAATCATGTGGGAGAAGAACACATGTGTTCTGGTCCCTGCTCCAATAAATACTTAATACATATCAGTGTATAACTCTGGGAGCAAGTCCTTCACATAAGACAGGTAGTGACATGCCTGTTTTGTGAATCTCGGGAGGATTTAGGCATAAAATGATATCTCACTCTGTCAAGACCAGAGTTCTTGGCATGCTCAGAGCAGAACTTTAGATACCAAGGGAACCTCTCTGTCAGAAATACTCATGAGTTTGCAGTGCAGCAGCTTTTGAAAATCTGTGCTTTAGAAATAAGTACCCGAGTTCTTAGTAGACCTAATCCTAAATGTTGATTTCATTTTCTGTTATTTTTATTAACTTTATTTTCTCAGAAGACACACAAAGTTTGTGTTGTATTGAGGAGTTGAACTGCCAGCTATTGAGCAAAAACCTGGTAGAATACACAGCCACCTTCCTACTTAAGCGTCCAAAGCATGTAACCAGAAGGAAGAACAATAACATTACTGTATTACGACAAGCAATTTTCCCTGTTCCACTGCCTAGGAAGAAATCTCCATTACAGTCCAAGATGGAACCTGCCCATGCAGCTGAATGTCCAGGGTTTTGCAGTTGTAGCTACAGCCATGTGCACGTGAGAGGATGGTCAATTGTCTCTCTGTTTGCGGGAGATATTTAACGGTTTTGCTATGAAACATCACAGAAGGTCAGCAGGGAGATGGATGGTGATAAACTAACAAGCAAAATTGTTCTAACAAAGCATCTGTGAGCAACTGCTTGATCAAAATGACAGACATCAATCAGAATAATAACTTCAAATATGAGATTTTCAATTAGCGAGGGAACATAAATAAATGCGTCTGGAAAATAAGCATAAGGGATTTGGGAAGGAGACAGCACATACATAACAAAAGAAAGAGAGAGGCAGGAAGAAAAACGGACTGATACACACAAAGAAATGTGCACAGAAGCAGACTTACAAACAGGTCTGCTGGGAGATACACTGATAAACAGAAGTATTACAAATATTGTCTCTAGCTTGCACACAGAAAATTCTTGCTAGTGTTTTGCAAAGATCTTATGCTGCACTTCGTGTTGAAAGATAAAAAAAAAAAAAATCAACCCCTCTGCTATACATCCCATCCCCTTTCAAAATTTTCTCTAACACAAAACTGCTTGTAGGAAATCTTTATCAGTAGTGTAATCAAAGGGAGAAGAATATTCAGGCTGAGTGCCTCTTTTGCCATTTCCTTACCTCTGATGTTGTCATTTGCACCAGAGGAAAATGGGTGTAAAAGGCAGCCTCATCAGAATGACAGCATTTTATTTCCACTTTGCACAGGATGATAGGCAATGAAGCCTCAAGTTACAAATCTCAGACAAAAAAAATTAAGACACCAGCTCCATCTCAGGAAAACCTTGATCTGCAAGTTGTTGAAAGGTGCAAGATATACCAGAGAAGTGTTATTATGTACTGAACTATTTCTTGTACTCTCATCAGGGTTAATGCTATTGGATTGAATACTGGGATAGATGGAGTTTTGGTCTGACATGGCATGTTTAATGTTTTCACAAACAAATTTAAACCAATGCATGGGCTTCAAGAATCTTGGTGAATAAGACATAAACTCTGCACTTGTCCTTAAAACCTCTCTACTGTGACCTTGTTTTATTTGGCTTCATGGTAAGTTTCCAAAAGCTGAGTGGAGTTTTTAAATATACCAAAAACTTTAGGGGTGAGGATTAGAAAACAAGTGAAAATCAAAAGCCTGAAAAAGAATACAGGAGGAAACCAGGTCCCAGTTCCTGCGAAAAAACCTTAAGTATTCAATTAACGAGCCTCCTTGTATGAATCAAGCCCTGCATTGTTCATGCTGCTCTAGCAGTAACATAATGAATGTATCATTGTGGAGAGGTAGGTGGGAAGGAAGAGTCAGTGTTTGCTATTGTCAAATTTTCAGAGAGATGTAAGATTTTTTTCATGACAGTGATACTTATTTCAGGGATAGCAAGGCTGGAGTCTTGATTCACCATTCAGGCAAGCACACTGGCTATTACCAATACCTTAAGACAAAGATACATGAGATTTTTAACAGGCCAGGTGAAGAAGGAGCTCCTCTGGACCCTATTCCAGGTTTGGATATCCTTTAATTTGAGAGAAATTCGAACAGAGGTAAATTTAGATAACATGTGCTACAGATGACTATATAGCAAAAATTTCCCATAAACATCACTGAATACCTGTGTAGTAATTAAAAAGGATGGAAAATAGAAATGTTTTATGACACAGGCCATATTCAAAGTGAAGTGGACTACAAAGAGCTGGTGCAAATTTCTAGAGCTGTTCCTTGCAAATTCTCTTGTGCCTTCTAAACAACCATTTTTGTAGAAGACATTCTGGAGATTCAAAAGACTGAATAGAGCCTGATCCAAGAGTAAGGGGCCTTGGAGATTCTAGAGGAGGTAAAGATATAAGGCCTGACAGCTAGATTTCATTTTCTACAGATGTATCACATGTGCCACTTAGCAATATCATAGAATTGTTTAAGTTGGAAAAGACCTTTAATATCACCGAATCCAACCATCAACCTAGCACTGCCATGTCCACCACTGAACCATGTCCCTAAGCACCACATCTACATGTCTTGTAAATACCTGCAGGGATGGTGACTCCACCACTTCCCTGGACAGCCTGTTCAAGTGCTTGACAACCCTCTCGGTGAAGAAATTTTTCCCAATACCCAAACTAAACCTCCCCTGCCACAATCTGAGGCCATTTTTTCTCATCCTATTGCTTGTTATTTGGGAGAAGAGACTGACACCCACCTTGCTACAACGTCCTTTCAGGTAGTTGTAGAGCATGATAAGGTCTCCCCTCAGCCACCTTTTCTCTAGACTAAACAACCCAGTTTCCTCAGGCACTCCTTGTAAGACTTGTTCTCTAGACCCTTCTTTAGCTTTGTTGCCCTTCTTAGGACATGCTCCAGCACCTCCATGTCTTTCCTGTAGTGAGGGGCCCAAAACTGAACACAGTATTCAAGGTGCAGCCTCACCAGTGCCGAGTACAGGGGGACAATCACTTCCCTGCTCCTGCTGGCCACACTGTTTCTGATACAGGCCAGGATGCTGTTGGCCTTCTTGGCCACCTGGGCACACTGCTGGCTCATATTCAGATGGCTGTCCACCAGCACCCCCAGGTCCTTCTCTGCTGGGCAGTTTTCCAGCCACTCTTCCCCAAGCCTGTAGCGTTGCATGGGTTTGTTGTGACCAAAATGCAGGACCTGGCACTTGGCCTTATTAAATGTCGTACAATTGGCCTTGGCCCATCAATCCAGCCTGTCCAGATCCCTCTGTAGAGCCTTCCTACCCTCAAGCAGATCTACAATCCCGCCCAACTTGGTGTTGTCTACAAACTTACTGAGGGTGCCCTTGATTCCCTTGTGCAGATGATTGATAAAGATATTAAACAGAACTTGCCCAATACTGAGCCCTGGGGAACACTACTTGCGACTGGCCACCAGCTGGGTTTAAGTCCATTCACCACTGCTCTGGGCTCAGCCATCCAACCAGTTTTTTACGCAGAGAAGAGTGCACCAGTCCAAGCCATGAGTAGTCAGTTTCTCCACAACAATGCTGTGGGAAATGGTGTCAAAGGCTTCACTAAAATCTAGGTAGACAACACCTACAGCCTTTCCCTCATCCACTAAGCAGTTCACCTTGTCACAGAAGGAGATCTGGTTAGTCAAGCAGGACCTGACTTTCATAAACCCATGCTGACTGGGCCTGAGCACCTGATTGTTCTGCATGTCCTGCATGATGACACTCAAGATGATCTGCTCCCAAACTTTCCCTGGCACTGGGGTCAGACTAACAGACCTGTAGTTCTCTGGATCCTCCTTCTGGACCTTCTTGTAGATGGGCATCACATTTGCTAACCTCTAGTCAACTGAGACTTCCCCAGTTAGTTAGGACTGCTGACAAATGATTGAAAGTAGCTTGGCGAGGACTTCTGACAGCTCCCTTAGTACCCTTGGATGGATACCACCCAGCCCCATAGACTTGTGTGTGTGTCAGTGGTGTAGCAGGTCACTAACCATTTCCCCTTGGATTATGGGGGCTTCATTCTGCTCCCTGTCCCTGTCTTCCAGCTCAGGGGGCTGGGTACCCTGAGGAAAACTGGTCTTATTATCGAAGACTGAGGCACAGAAAATATTAAGTACATCAGCCTTTTCCTCATCCTTTGTTACTATGTTTCCCCTGCATCAATAGAGGATGGAGATTCTCCTTAGCTCTCCTTTTGTTACTAATATATTTATAGAAACATTTTGCATTGTCTTTTATGACATTAGCCAGATTAAGTTCTAGTTGGGCTTTGGTCCTTCTAATTTTCTCCTTGCATAACCTCACAACATCCCTGTAGTCCTCCTGAGATGCCTGGCCCTTCTTCCAAAGGTCTCCAAACTCTCTTTTTTTTCTTGAGTTCCAGCCAAAGCTCTCTGTTAAGCCAGGCTGCTCTTCTTCCCTGCCGTCTCATCTGTCAGCACATGGGGATGGCCTGCTCCTGCACCTTTAAGATTTTCTTCTTGAAGAGTGTCCAGCCTTCCTGGACTCATTTGCCCTTTGGGACCGCCTCCCAAGGGACTCTGTCAACCAGGCTCCTAAATAGGCCAAACTCTGCCCTCCAGAAGTCCCAGGGAGCAGTTCAGCTGAACCTCCTCCTTACTTCTCCAAGAATCAAAAACTCTATCATTTTGTGATCACTATGCCCAAGATGGCCAGCTATCACATTACCCACAAGTCCTTCTCTGCTCACAAACAACAGGTCCAGCAGGGTTCCTTCCCTAGCTGTCTTGCTCACCAGCCGTGTCAGGAAGTTATCTTCCACACACTCCAGGAATGTCCTAGACTGTTTCCTCTGTGCTGTATTGTATATCCAGCAGACATCTGTCAAGTTGAAGACCCCCTCAGTCCTTACAAAGAAGCCAAAATACAGCAGCTATCACCAGATGCATGCATTTCATTGTCATTGACTCATATAGTGCTGAATGAATCCCCCCATTCATTTAAGAATTACAGACCTAATTCTGTTCTTGGTACTTTTTGTGGGTTCAAGGGCAAACATTTGGTCTATCATTTTGACTAATGTAGGTTCAGTTCTATTTGTGATTGTGATTTTACTTCTCTGTGGTGGGGCACTTGCCCTGTTTTATGCTAATTTTCTGTCAAAGTGTCTCACAGCTCCAGAATTTGGTTTCCCCTTGAGTAACTCCCAAGTTTATTAGTTTGACCTTATCAAGCTTCTTTTAAGGCAGCTCTCAAAATCAGTCCAAAGTTACAACTGTGCTTCATTCTTATTTTCAGAATTACAGCTCTTCCAAACTCTTCATTGTCAACCCTGCAGACTGAGTCGCATCTCTCAAAATCCTAAGCACTTGTGGTACAGAAGGAAGAGAAATGGTGGAAACACATGGGAAAAATCAGTGCTTCTCTCTCACACATACTACTCTTGGTTTCTTCTTTTGTCACTGACCTGAATGTAGACACACCAGCAAATATCTCTCCCAAAATACAGACTTGTGAATCTCAAAGGGAGAGCAACTTATGGCATGCACACACCTCCCCTTGTGCCTTTTTGTTTGAAAGCAATTTTCAAGCCTTTTCTTTGTTCCAGCTATAATAACAGTTTTTCTGAAAAGATTTACTGAATCTAAAAACCTTACCTCAGTTCTTTGATAATGTTATTTATGAATGTATATGCATGGGCATAAACACACACACACGTAACAGCTACAGCAGGATTGATAAAATGCATCATGAAATGATTATGCTACTTTGGCCTGTCATCTCCTTCAAAATATCTGTATTAAAAAAAAAAAAAGTAAGTGAAACTGTCACCTGCTCTAATTGCACAAAAATCATTTGCATGACATCCACTACCTGAGGATGTGGCTTTGGGTCTTCTGGATCATTACTGCCAGCATGGGAATCTCTACTTTTGTATACATTTGCTAGCCAGTCTGGGAGCTTTCATCACTTCCCTAGATTTTTTCACAGTCCAGCTGCACTCTGTGTTAAGGAGACCTTCCTTCTGTCCCCTAACTGTTTGTTGCATAACACTGCACTCTTCTAAAATACCCATCTCTTCTGTGCTCGGTTGTTAAGGGAATAGTTCCAGTTAAATGTTGGGGTTTTTTTGTAACTTATCCTGAAGGCATCTCAAAAGTTCCCTTTCATAGTATTTCCTTACAGTTCTAGACAGATAAATTAAAGAACGCCTTACTATATTCTTGGAGAAAGTTTACAGATTGCCTGTTAGTCAGCATTAGCCAAGCAATGCAGATTTATTCTTTTTCCTCTTTCCTTATGACTCATTGCCTACAACTCCTTGATCATTGTGTTTACATTGCTTTGAAATATATCAGATTTTGGACATCTCACATAGCACTTCTTTTCTTTCTGTCCTCCAGAACAATCCACACAGGGGAAGGACAACACTTTTATCTTCTCATATGCTACTTTTAGGTCTCTCTTTTTGAGCCATTTTGTCTTGCTATTCTGTCCCTTCCATCAAGTTACTCTGATCCATTTCAGTGCCATTTCCCGTTCTGTTCAATCATATCCCTTAATTTTCCTTCAAAAACAAAGTAATACAGTCCCCTACTGCCAATGATTATGTGACATCGAACTGTAGACAAACATCCTACAGACAAAACGGGTCCCAGGTACATAGAAATCATCAGGAGACAGAAGTGACCAAGAAATTTTCTCTGTTTTACTTTAGGGGTTTAGCTTGTTGGTCTACATTTAGGATGATGGATAAAAACTCCAGTGAGATGGGATTTTCCCAGGCTATAGTCTTGTCATATTTAACAGCCGAAGTATGGCAGAGTTCTTTAAATTGTGAATTCATTTACTAAAAAAGAGGTGAATGTTCAAGCTTTAGGTCATAGTATTATAGCTCCTCCATAATAAATGCATAATTAGATAAGTATATGAAGATTGTATATACAACAGATACTAATCCATTTAATATGTTGACTGCCCATACTTAATTGTGATAATCTCAATGTGCTATTAAATAGACGAGAAAGACAAAAGCCTTCATGAGAGATTTGTCACTAGTATTTTAAGAGCTGATAGAGTTTACCTGTAATCCTCCATTAACTCATTAAAGTCTGGGCATAAGACTACCTTTTTCCTCTGTTTTCTGTTCTAACCAGCTCTTATTTCCCTTTTTTACCTCACATACTTACAGCTTGTGTTTCTCTGGGACAAAAGAAAGAATCTTTATGATTGACATTAATGAGTGATTTTTATACCTATTCAGGGCTGAGTAGGCCTCTGAATTTGGTGTGGCTGAAAAACTACCTTGTCTCTTCATCTCCTTAGGTTCTATGAAAGGACCAAGAGGCAAAAAAAGTAACAAACACAAGTTGAAAAGAATAGTTAGCAACTCATAGGAGAGCCATTACAATTCATAAATGAGGGTTACACACTCAATCTCTTTCTCTTTTTATGTATAAAGTGAAATAGATAGAACTCCCACACATTTTTCCTCCAGCCGCTTTGAATATTGTTCACTCTTTTTCTCAGCTTTGCCAGTGATAAAAGGTTTATTCCACATATTCCCAGGCGATGGTGGAGCAAAAAGTATACCTAATGTGGCTGTCCAATGCATTGACATTCATATTTAGTCTCTAAAGTCAAGTCATTTCAGAGGAAAGGGGAGTACAATTTGCTATGTAATGCACTGAGACAATTCTATATCTCTGACTGTGTTTCATGACAGATCTTATAAAAGATCGTAAATTACTATCTGTTGAAATATATGAATTTAATGGATTCCATTAATGCACACACCTGCACATAAAAGATTTTGCAAGACAGAAGATATGATCAGTCAAACCGCTTTAATAGTTATTAATTACAGTTGCTCACTATTTATTCCTCTCCAACATAGAATGTTAAGGTATTTTAATACCTATACTCTTGGATGGCATGCATAAAACAGGGAAACAGTCTTTTTCTTCATCTGTGTAATCAATCAGCCAGTTACCCAATGCTTTAAAATCTTTGTTAGACATTTTCTGAGACAGGACCCTTATTTTTCTCCATATGCTTCAGAAAAGCACAGGAAGATTTCTGCATGAAGCTTTCTGCTCTTCTGATTCTGTGTTACTTAGGCTGACTCCAGAAAGTTTCAGCTTGGGTTTAACTTTATAAAAGACTTTACTATTTGGATTATATTTATTACAAGTCACATGCTTAAAAAAAAATAAATCCATAATGTTGTTTCCTTGTCAAATGATTTGTTCTGCTCCTAAAATAACCTTTCACAAAAAAGTGAAAGCCTCAAAAATCAGGTGTTGAAATTAATTAAAATACCCAAGTATTGCACAGCAGACAGACTAAAAATTGACAAAACTGAGCTATTGCCGCAAGAGTGTCAAATTCAATTAAAAAATGTACAAAAAACACAGGACAAAGAATCCTATCAGCCAAACAAGGTTAATGGATGTGCTGTAAAACATCCCAGTGAGTCTGGCCTCTGAAGTTTGAAATGGACACTATGAAAACAAGTGAATAAACTCATGCCCTAATCTAAGGAAGATTTAAAATATGCTCATACTTCATGCTCTGTGATTAGCTCTAAGCAAACAAAATGGGACTTCACTGGGAGGGTGGCTGTGGTGGTGGCATTTTGCTTGGTACTTGGAAGAAGTGGATCTACCCTTGAGCTCCTCTTTGTGCCTTTGTTTTCTACCCTGTGTAATAGATTACTTGCAATTTGCCATACATTTTAAAGGGTTTTGAGATCTGATGGTATAACAAGAAAGACAGTATTATTAATTACAGACCACAGACTTTCTTATCCCCTTGGATAATCTCTGACATCTACTGACTTTTCCATGTTATATATGACAACACAAAATACAAGGTAAAGAGCAGTTAGAGTTTAAAGTAAAAATCACTTTAATTTATTCAAAGGCCACATTGACCTGAGTCAACAAAACAAAGGGGGTTTATATAACATAATATTACATACAGACCTGGTAAAATAGACAGGTTATTAGATTAACACATCCGCTACTCTCCTACTGTCCACATCCACACACTTATCTGAAAGAATATATGTGTTATGGGTTTGTGTGGCATGGTTTTCTTTGGTAGTGGGGGACGAGGCTGCAGAGGTGGCTCCTGTAAGAAGCTGCTAGAAGCTCCCCCAGCTCCAAAGAGTCGGACCCACCTCTGGCCCAGACTGATCCCATCAGTGACGGTGGGAGTGCCTCTGGGAATACAGATTTAAGAAAGGGAACTGGCAGTGTGGGGGTTGGGGAACGTGAGAGGAATATCACTGACGATACTGGAGTCAGTGAAGAAGGAGGGGGAGGAGGGGCACCTGAGGAGGCTGATGGCTCTGCAGCCTGTGGTGAGAAGGCAGGCTGTCCCCCTGCAGCCCATAGGGGTGAACGGTGGAGCGGAGGCTCCCAAAGGTGGCCGTAACCCCATGGTAAAAACTGCGCTGAAGCAGTGTGTGACTGGAGAGCAGCCCGCAGAAAGGACCCGCGCCAGGGAAGTTCGGGAAGAACTGAAGCCCGTGGAAAGGACCCACGCCAGGGAAGTTTGTGAGGAACTGCAGCCCGCGGAAAGGAACCACATTGGAGAGGTTCGTGAAGGACTGTCTCCCGTGGGAGGGACCCCACGGTGTAGGAGGGGACGAGTGAGGAATCTTCCCCCTGAGGAAAGGAGCGGCAGAGACGATGTGTGGCGAGCTGACTCAACCCCCATCCCCTGTTCCCCTGCGCCGCCGGGGGGAGGAGTTAGAAAGCATCGGTAGTGGAGCTGAGCCGGGAAGGCGGGAGGGGTGGGGGGAGGTTTGTTCTGGTGTTTGGTTTCCCTTCCTAATACCCTTGTGTTTTGTTTTTGATTTGATTTGTAGTAAATGAAATGGATTTTGTTTCTTCCCCAAGCTGAGCCTGTCTTTTGCCCGTGACCATAAGTGGGGAGTGATCCCTCCCAGTCCTTGTCTCGACCCATGAGCCTGCCTTTGGATTTTCTCCTCATCCCAACGTGGCCAGGGGCGGGGGTGGGGAGTGAGTGAGCGGCTTCGTGGTGCTTTGTTACCGTCTGGGCTGAAACCAAAACCAGGACAATGAGGTAATAACCTCCTCCTCCCAAAAGCAGAAAGCTATTATGTGTTTTATCTGGTGCTAAAGTGTGAACAGAAACACTTAATTGCAATTATTATCCTAACTGACATTTGTCATTTGTGCTAATTCTTCTGTCATCCAAAGTCTAAATATACATTAGTAACCACAAATTTTTGGTTTGCTTCTTTGTTGTATCCCTTTTCACAGGATTCTTTGCCCTGTATTTTTGCTAATTAAGTAGAAGTTAAGTGTACTGTTGGACATAGATATATTGCCACAGAATCTACTACTTATTACTTGGTATCACAATTTGGGGATTTTTATTATTTTTTATCCTACTGTCTCAAAGCATGGTAATATATTGGGATAATGGTAATATGGAATTATTGCTCAGATCCTCTGAAATCAGGGAAGATGTAGGCATTGCTAAGTACAGTCAAAATGGGGATTTCTAAAATTAGAAATCACTTTGGAAAATTCAAGCACCATTGTAGTGGCCAACCTGAATTACTAGCTTATCAAAGGTCAAGGAGGAGGAGCGAAATGGATCTTTTAACTTCAGGGATTGCACTCATGACACTGACCATTGTGCATGCTAGCTATGGACAACTGCAATGGGGATAAAAGAAATACTTGATTCTTATTTGTGATGAGGATCCTTAACCAAAAATAAATGAAGCATTTTAGGGATATATTTTTTTTAAGAGTATGGCACTTTAAGCCAAGTACATACATGGCCTCTGTTAGGAAGCCTCTGAGTGTCTGGACCTTTCAAAACTTTAGGAGAGACTGATACAAAAACTTTAATAACATCAAGTCACAGAAAGGAGCTGAGTAGATGACTCAAAGGCCATTGTTAGAGATAAAGTTAGCTATTCTCTAGGCTGCTATTCACTGTATGTCTGCTTCATAATGGTTGGTATAAAATGCTTCTTTCATTCAGAGTGCAGAGAATTTTTAACTCATGAAAATACTATTCCTTGCTGGAAGGCCCAGGGCTTGCCTTACATTATTATATGTTATATTACGTTGTGTTACGTTACATTGTTACTTCATATTAAGTTTTGTGGGGGGGGTTATGCTATGTTTTCTATTTAAAACCTCAGTAGACTTCGGTGTTCGAGTCCAAAAGAGATCTTGAGAAGTACTTGAAATGGAATTACATTTCAATTAAATCAGGTATATATTTATATTTAAGTATACCTTTTCATACTTGTCTGAATGTCAGTCTGGATTTGTGACATTATTTCTGAGAATAGGAATGATTCAGACAGAGCTGTATATCTCATTAATACTGAGCAGTGGAAATGCTGCCTAAAAGTACTTCCTATTCTGATGAAAACTTTTGTCTACTTAAGAGATAAATTGATTAGTATCACTGTAGAGCAAGACTTTCCATGTGGTTGTCACAGGCTGGGAAGAATCTGTTTCAGCAGTTCATGGATGAAGACTGCTACAAGGAGAAACAAGGATGCTGAGGATACCTGGCAGAAGGGTAATAATATCTGGATGCTGTTCTACCACAAGATATAAGATTGGGGCATTCAATAAAAATCTAAATGGCTATGCATAGTGTGACTTTCCTTAAAACAAATGAGCAAAGAAATAGGTAATTGGTAAGGCCAAAAATACTCTGGAAAAAGGATATCATTGCAAAAAAAATTATTTTGCTGATTTGTCCACCTTACCACTTTTTTTTTAAATTGTCATTAGCGGCATATTTCTTCATTCTGCCCTAATGAATTCCAAAAAGCCTACTCATCTTTTAAGCAGAAAATAAGTAAAATTCTTTCAAAAGAAAAAAAAAGTGGGACTGATTCTCAGCTGGCATAAACTGACATATCCTGTTAACTGTAGTTATTCTACTCCAATTATTGTTATCTGAAGATCAAGACTTCCAACTGAATTAATGTTTTCATTGATCTATTAAATGAAGAAAAGACTGTGTGTCTAGCTATGTAGCTATCTACATAACACTTCTGCTTACATAGACATAGTATTTTTATTTATTATCTGATCAAAGTCTGTTGCATTTCTTACCAAATTTGAAATTATGATTAAAAATAAACACTTAAGAATTTTTTTTTTTCCCCATGAATACTGCCAATTTTTGGACAACGCTGGGAAGCAAACATGCCTTTTCATCACAAAGGGGACAAAAAGAAAGAAAAACAGAAACCAAAGTCAGTATTTTATGTGTAAGTATTTGTAACAACAGATTTAATTTCTGATCAGCCTGTTTCTAGTACAAGGTTAAGAGTGATCAAAAAAGAGAGGGAAAATGCTCCTTTACTTTCCAAGTATCCCTATTCACTTAGCTTAATTAATGAAGGAGAAAATTTGTCATGCTAATTTGGAAACTTTGCTAAAATTATTGTTATTTAATTTTCTTCTGGGGAACAGGGAAGAGGAAGAGAAGGTAGACAAATAGAGAACAAAACTATGATGCTTGAAACAGGAGGTGGCATAGGCAATTATTGTCAGTGGAAGGAGTACAACATTGTGCAAAGAATCAGCACAAAGCTTCCATTCCATCTTAATCCCACATACATCCTGAGATTAGTTAAGAAGGCACATTGCCTGGAGCTAGACCTATGCGTTAGCCCCCCCAAGTATCCCCTACATACTGTGCTGATAAATGCTTTGATAGATTAGCTAAGATTAAAGTAGAATGACAGACCATGCTGGCTGCAGATTAAGGTTGTTTAGGATTTTGGCCACATAAATGATGTATAATGTCAAGATGTTATACACAGCACTGGAAATGTCTTTGTTTTCCACATTTAGACCAGATCCCAGGCAGATTCAACAAAAATTTTAGGCTACTTTTAATTATTTAATTGGAAGAAAACTAGTCCACTGTAGAAAAAAGTCCATTGTAACTGTCTGGACGTGGTCCTGGGCAACTGGCTCTAGGTGGCAAGAGGGTTGGACCAGATGAGCTCCAGAGGTCCCTTCCAATCTCAACCATTCTGTGGAAGCTCAACTCTAATTTCACAAGATGTCTTTTCTAAACTTATATGAGTTACTGTTTTTTTTGTTGGTTTTTTTTTTTTTCTGGTGCTGAAACTTGGAAGGACAGTGGCCCTTCAGGGAAGGCACTGTTGCTTTTACATATTTTACATATTTATTTACTGTAAAGTAAGTTGGCTTCCAATGTGTGCTACCAGCAGGTGTGTTGGGACAGCCCTTTCTCTTTGTAGAGTGAGGAAGACAACTGGGCTTTAAACAGTTTATTTTCAGTGGGAGAAAGTTTCTGATATTAAATTTCCATTTCATAGTGCTCAGATTTATGATGGGCAGTAAAACCATACAGTGAGTCTTAATATAAATGTTATTTAATGATACCAGAGGTACCAGGCATCATGTTATTATGGTATCCACAAAGCTAGTGTTGTATCTCTCGGCCTTGCTAGAAAATGTATCGAAAACCAAGTTGCGAGCTTCTCATCACTGTGTTTTGTAAGACTCTGTTGCACATACATTTTTCTGTGTGCTTACCCACACGCAAGTAAGGGATCCCTTTTAAAAACACAGCCACTGGATCAATAGAAGAAAACGTTCTATCTGAAGTTGCAGATATAACCTTTCATTAAAAGGGTAGCCAGGATATTTCTACCCAAATTAAGGTATTGGAAAGTAAAGTCATTGGACCCTTCTCTGGAAAGACACAATAAAGGAGAGGAAAAGCTTTAGTGTCATCTCCAAAAATGATGGATGCAGAAGGTTTTTAAAAATACATATTTCTATGCATTTATTTCAATAGGAGTTTTAAATTAATTTAAAACAAGCTTAAAGCTGCACAAGATCCAGGTTTCTACCAATTTCAATTGCAATTAGCTACATATATATGTAGGATGCTCTTTGGAGGTACTTATCTGTTATACCCTAATTGCTTGTCTAGCACTAAGAGAGGTTTGTCTAGTCCAACAATCAATGTAAATATTCAGTAGTAGTACACTTAAGAGGTTCTGAATACTTATTGTAGCATATGCCAGGAAATTCATGCAAATACTGCATTTCTCTGCCCAGATCTGGTCACCGCATGTGTCAAATGGATAGTTAGTGAAGTACCTACCTAGACCAGATAATATTACACACTTTCTAAGGCTTGGTCTGTATGTATTTTTCATCTTGCACAATACTGAGCAGATGGACCTTGATTGTCAAAAGCCCTCAGCAGCCAATATGCCGAGTTCTTTGTAAAGCCTTTCCTGTTGCAGAAAAGGGGAAAAAAATAATAGAGTATTTTACTGCCTCAATTACAGTCCACTTTTAATGAGCTCCCCTGCAGACAATGCACTGTCCACTAGGATGAGTCTTTGAATGCAATAAAACCCCAACACTCTTGTTTCTTTCTAATTTATAAGAAGGCATTGATAAGCATGGCCCAGTTAGGCATCATTTTTCTTATAAACAACTTATATAAATGTAAATATAAAAATAGACATAAATGTCTATATATGCATGCACAAATGCATGTGTATTTGTGTGTTCTTGTATGTGTACATATTCCATCTGTGTATATTTTTAAATATGCAAACAGAATCTTTTTTACTCTCTCAGTAGAAGTTGTTATAGTCTCCCATAGCAACAACTCACAGATAAAGAATCTCACATCAAACCAAATTGTACATTGAGGACACTGCTGACTGTTATACCAACATTATAGGTCTGATTTAAATCCACAGAATTAAGAAGGTTCCCACTGCAAGTCTAATCTCAGCTTGCCAGGCTATGATATAGCCACACATATGGCAAATAACATCATGTCCTCTTTTTGACATAGAAAAATGAGTTACAGAGTGACTGGGAGATTTCATGCCAAATTTCCTAACTTTTGTGGGTTTAAATCTTCCCCCAAATGTTAACATTATGGAAACCAATGTTTTGATGCTTGAGGAGACATCCAGTCCTGCAGCAATTATATTCTGTCTCTCTTGGTTTGGCGGAATTTCTTCTCCAAGAGGGTCAGTTCAATTGAATAGCATAAAATAGAAAGACACTTCCTTCTGGGAGGACAGGTGGAAATTTTATGCTCCAGGACTGTTCAATAATGATCTTTGGCTGAATTCATACAGACAGACACAGCAGCTAACTATTAATGTGAAGACATGCAGCATGGAAAATATAATTCATGACTCTCTGCCCTTTCACACACACTCTTCAGTAGCAGAAACTCTTCAATACTTGTCAACACTATGAAGTACAGGGTTTCTACCTCAACTTCCAGGCTGCAGAAAGTAATATAGTTATACCCATGTTTCTTAAAAGACAAGCAGACACAGGCATTACAATTTTCTAGACTAAATGGTTCATAGTCAGTGCAAGAGAAGACACTCATATTTTCACTTCAGTGATAAGTGTTTTTTACTTTGTTCGTTTCAATCTCATAGCTCATGTTTTTGTGGTAGAGTAACATTCCTATATAGGGTGCTATATTTGTTTAATTTTTTGTAATGACAATGTTAATTTCCAATGTTTGGGGTTTTTTAGGTGGTTGTTCCTTTTATAAACTGAATGAGTAATTTAAAACTGTGAAGCACATTGATGGTTTAGTGCTTGCTTGGGACTGGGATATCAGAAAATATGTGTACCACTAAAGTAACATAACCGCTGGTACTTTCAAAAACTTTCAGAAATACATCAAATATTTTCTCAGGAACAGTAGGAAAATATTTAAAAAAAAAACCAAAAACCAAACACTACAATAATTTTTATTTTACTGCTTTAAAAAAGTTAACTAATTGACCTTAACTAAATTTATCTTCATATGAATCGAAATAAACTATCAGAATCATATGAATCAGGAGAAAAAAATAGTATTAAAATGTCCCTCATCATGCCTTAGAAAACAAGGACATCTGGTATAAAGTAAAAGTCATTAAGTTCTTTGAAGATAAAAGTTTAAGAGGATGGTAAATTTCACATACATATTGCAATGTGTGTACACAAATTGCTTCCTACTACAATCTCTCCAATGACTTTAACTCCTTCCAAACAACAGCCCACCCTCCAAAAATATCTTGAAAATTTCTTTCTTAAAAAAAATCCTCAAAAACTGAAAAACTGCACAACAGGTACCTATGAGACTTTGATAATCTATTTTATAATTTAGCATTTTATTATATGCTACAACTTTGTTATAAAATAATTATACAGATTAATTTCTTCTGATTCCAATTCAGTTTTTCATAGAAAAAAATGAGGCACTTGTATTGAGGTTTTGAAATTCAGAATTTAAGCTTGATCTTAACTTTGACAAAGTTTCAGGCACTCAGATCCAAGAACAGGAGGCTACAAGAATGACAGTGTTAGGCCTGTTCCTCCACGGTATGACATCCAAAATTCTTTTGTGTATTGACCTCTGAAGTCACTGTCTCTGTTTATTCCTGCATGGGATGTAGACATGCCTGGATTTTTAGGACACAAGGAACTACTTCAAATCTGAATTGCACTTCTCAGCCAAATGATGCTTCTGTGCTATTCGTGTTGCTCATAGAAAGCAGTTTTCTCTGTCCTTACAGGCTTGGGGAAGAGTGGCTGGAAAACTGCCCAGCAGAGAAGGACCTAGGGTGCTGGTTGACAGTCGGCTGAATATGAGCCAGCAGTGTGCCCAGGTGGCCAAGAAGGCCGATGGCATCCTGGCCTGTATCAGACACAGTGTGGCCAGCAGGAGCAGGGAAGTGATCGTCCCTCTGTACTCGGCACTGGTGAGGCCACACCTTGAGTACTGGGTTCAGTTTTGGGCCCCTCACTACAGGAAAGACATGGAGGTGCTGGAGCGTGTCCAGAGAAGGGCAACGAAGCTGGTGAGGGGCCTGGAGCACAAGTCTTCTGAGGAGCGGCTGAGGGAACTGGGGTTGTTTAGCCTGGAGAAAAGGAGGCTGAAGGGAGACCTTATCACTCTCTACAACTGCCTGAAAGGACGTTGTAGTGAGGAGGTTGCTGGTCTCTTCTACCAAGTAACTAGTGATAGGATGAGAGGAAATGGCCTCAAGTTGTGGCAGCGGAGGTTTAGATTGGATATTAGGAAAAATCGCTTTACTGAAAGGGTTGTTGGGCATTGGAACAGGCTGCCCAGGGAAGTGGTGGAGTCACCATACCTGGAGGTATTAAAAAAGCAAGTAGACAATGCACTTCAAGACATGGTTTAGTGGGTATGGTTGATGGTTGGACTTGATGATTTTAAAGGTATTTCCAAACTAAATGATTCTATGATTCTATGATTCTACACCTGGATTTCCTCTCTGAAGAACTGAAATTTTGCTCCAGACTCAAACCTGAAGGCAAAGTCATATCCTGCAAACAGATGGCCATGGGATATAACATGGACCAAATTGACTTGTCCATTTGACACAGATGATACATTGCGTGATCTTAGGTGAATCATTTTCTGTGCTTGGTCTTTCTCTTCTGTAAAACAGGAATAATCATACTTGCAGACTTCCATTGTAAAGACATAATATAAAAATAGCTAAACAGGTCACACACAGGTTCAGTTGTTTCAGTGTCTCATCCCTGACAGTGGCCAGTAGCAGGTTTGGACAGATGAGAAGAACAAGATGACCAGTAATACTTTTCTTTGCTACTCTTCCTCAGGTTCTGGTAGTATGGAAACAAAATCTTAAGGATTTCCAGAGCCAAACTTTGCATTTATACTGTTTTGCTTAACCTTTTTTAATGGACTTCTCCTGGGTTCAGCAAATGAATTTACCTAAAAACAATTTAACTAATTTGTAGTTTTGGCCCACACTACATTTTATGGCAATAAATCCCACAACTGAGTTACCTGTTCTGATTAAGAATGACATAGTATAACAAAACAAAATAATTTCCATTTGCTTGCCTTAACCTGCATGCCTAATAGATAAAAGAAGTGAGAAGTGTTGAATAAATGGTAAATATTAGCAAAGCCTTATATTTAAACTAAGAAATCATTCTTATACCTTTGCTAATGTGATTTTTTAAAAAATAATAACTGGCGTATCAAAGGATAAAACTGAAATATACATGATTCAGAGGATATACCTATATCAGAATTTAGGAGGGGGAAATTAATAGACCTTTCTATATTTCTTCCCATATCATTAACAGCATTATATTGCAAAATTTCCCCTGGAATAATGTTCATCTTCAGAAGAAGAATAGCAAATCTTATAAATAATTGAAAGATTTTTCACTCATACCGAGCAAACTGCCTGATCAGAAATTCATTTAACACTTTTAGAACCATTTTTGTTTGCCCAGACTACACAGCTGTTGAAGATTGCTTCTATGAATTTACTTTGGAGAGGCATAGAAACTTCCTAGCATGAGCCACATCTGCACCCTCCTACACCGGTAGGAATCTCAGGGCAACTGATGCTCACTTTGCAGACAGTTTATAGCAGTGCACCTCTATTTCAGTGATATCAATAGTAACTGAAGACACAAGACAATAAAAATAATAAAATAATTAAAAAAAAAAAAATTCTTCATTGATTTCAATGATACCTAAATTAGGCTTAAACTGGGATCAGCACCAGGATGATAGCTTTGACCCGAGTCCTGCAGTGTAATGCACATCAGAAGTCACTTGCACTTCCGTAGTATGCCTGGAAAACCAAGAAAGGCTGATGGTGCAAGGTGCTATTCAAGAGTTCCAAGAGCAGATCTGCTCACAAAGAAAATGGAATATTAGCTATTTCATATATATGACATATTATCTTATTTAAAAAAAAACAAACAACTTTTAACATAAGTGACTGAAATAATTTCATACACTCAACTTATATCCACAGCAATTCAGTTATGCCCATCTCTTTCTTTTAAAGCCCCTTAATATTTTACTCTATTGCTTTATTTCTTTCACACCTTCATGCTCCTGCCCCAATGCTGGGCCATTCAGTAGAAACTAGAGGTTGTGGTCACTTCCCACACTCACAAAGGGATGTGTCTGCCCTGCCTTAAACATCAAACAATAAGACATCTAAATATGACTACATCAGACTCCCCTTCTTGTGGACATGTTCAGGAGGAGATTTATTTCATCTTAGGAAAGGAATGAGAAAGGGCGGATGATTTGCCCTGTGAAGGTGTCAGTAACATCTCCACTTCCATCTTTCACAGCATTCATCCAGTTTATTATGTCTCATATTTGCACCTTCAGAGGAAATTAGCAGTATTTAGATGGCTAACAAAATGTAACAGTGGCTCTTGGTAGACATATGCAGCATCCAGCACAGCAGGATCCTCACTTTTAGCTTTTCTAGGCACTGCTCCGACCCTAGTAGGAACATGTATTACACTGTCAGAAGTCGATCCTGGTGTCTGCTTTCAGGCACAAGTCACACTAGGCTGCAATGAGAGTTTTGTCCAAGTAAGGCCTGCAGGATTCAGCCACAGAATGAGGCTAGAAGCTTTCTCATAACTGTATCCTAATGAACCTGAGAGAGAATAATATTCTGGCAGCAAGGATGGGAGACAAAGATAAAAGGGCAAAGAGAAGTGAAGAGGGTAGAACAGCACAGCAGGCAAATGGATTAATGTGCTCAGTGGAACACTTAAACCAATGTAAATGAAAATGCCCCTTTGAGTGATACCATGCACTAATGTACACCATGGTAGCTTCTGTTCTCCTGCATTCCCTCTCTTTTAATGTCCTTCCAGCAGATCCTTGTTTCATTCTCAAACTTTTCTTGACACAAGAACCTCTGGCAGATTTCAAACCCTGGTGCTTTCCAAAGCAAAAGCACACAATTCTCCCACTACATTGTCTCTCAGATTCTGCATTTCAGTCTCTGGAGCCATCTCCTTTGCTCATGCTCTGCAGAAAATACCCATACATGGGGATGAAGCTCTAAGGGGGAGAGGGGGCAACTGCTTGCAGAATCACCACTGTCCTTCAGTAAAGGATTATTCTTAGCTCAACTTTTATTTAAAGCCCTAAACTTTGAACAATTCTTATGTCATTCAATAGAAAGGAAGTTTCATAGACAGTTCTTACACCCTCAGCTGCCCAGACATGAACCAGTTCTAATCAGGAAGCCACAAAGCTGAAGTTAACACAAATTTCATTAGCACATGGACCAGGCAATGATGGGACACATTCAAAGTCTGTTAAATATAAAGGTACCTCCCTTGGTTTAGGAAGCCCTTAAGCTTGCATTGATGCAGGTTGTTAAGGAAGGGTCACAATGTTCTCACACTGTTTTTGTACTTAACCTCAGGTCCAGTAAAAGAAAGACTATTGGGTTAGCTCAAGATGTGCCCCAGCTCTTTGTAGCCTTTCTTTACATTTTGGTTTTTAATGTCAAGTGCAAGATAGTAAGCCTGCTTAAAGATATATATACATATGGTCATATAGGTTTAATTTAATGATAATATGACTGCATCACTTCTGGAACACAAGCAAAACTTTTCTACATTGGCCTCAGCAAGACAAAGTAGGAATATGTGTCGTGGTTTCAGCCCAGACGGTAACAAAGCACCACGAAGCCGCTCACTCACCCCCCACCCCCGCGCCTGGCCACGTTGGGATGAGGAGAAAATCCAAAGGCAGGCTTGTGGGTCGAGACAAGGACTGGGAGGGATCACTCCCCACTTATGGTCACGGGCAAAAGACAGGCTCAACTTGGGGAAGAAACAAAAGCAATTTAATTTACTACAAATCAAATAAAAAACAAAACACAAGAGTATTAGGAAGGGAAACCAAACATCAGAACAAACCTCCCCCCACCCCTCCCGCCTTCCCGGCTCAGCTCCACTACCGATGCTTTCTAACTCCTCCCCCCGGCGGCGCAGGGGAACAGGGGATGGGGGTTGAGTCAGCTCGCCACACATCGTCTCTGCTGCTCCTTTCCTCAGGGGGAAGATTCCTCACTCGTCCCCT
>VYZV01016346.1:1895-12807 GCA_013401275.1 Pandion haliaetus
TTAAGTATAACACAATATCTGTTATACTAATTTTAAGATTAATAAATAATAAATCAGTATTATATTAAAAAATAATAAATCAGAGGAACACTATCCAAAACTGTTGAACAGCTGTTATATTGAATCCCAGAGGTGGCTGCATTTCCGTAGTGGTTGAAAGCACTTATATACTCTCAGGTTAAATGTATTAAACTCCCACTGCAGGTAAAAGAATTTATGCTTGCCTGCCTCAGTGACAGAATTTAGTGTATGAACAAAAGAAGAGCCTCATAAGCCTACAAGGTGAAAATCGCTGTTATAAACAGATAATCCCGTTCTAGCTACATGATGTCTGCTGTTGTTCCCTCCCGCTATTCGCACTACATACATAATAGAAAGGAACCGCAAAGGCACAGGTGACTCAGTTCCACTTCTGCATCTACAGGTGTTAAGTGTGTGCAGAAGTGCTTTTTGAAACAAAGCCTTACAGTGCGAGCTGCAGCTGAACAAAGCAGGCACAGAAATTTACTTTCATGTAGGTTTGAAATGCTGCACACGTAGATTCTTCTCCACAGTTGCCAGTTCTCTTAGGATAAAACTCATCTCCCTGCAATATAATAAAGAATTGAGGAACTTCAGGTTTCTCCATAACAGTAAGACTGCTCCTTAATGTTGCTATACTACATCAGCTATGCCTTCTTTCTGCATCAGTGGAGAGACCCTTAAATCTAATCTAAGGAGGTACCCAATCAGTTTTTTTAATTCTGTATTGCATATGTGTATATATTACTGTAGATTTCCAGCACTTAAAAGTATTTGGGCAATCTATTGCTAAAACACTTGGCAAGTTATCAAAGCATGAGGTGAATACTAATGATGTTGATCTGATTCTTTCTTGGGTGCATAGGGGTTTAACACTGCTCTTCAGAATTTCATAGAGTACCAGAAACACACTCTAAATGAGCTTTATATTCAGTAAGATTTAAAACCAAGAACATTTTATTAATCTACCAGAATAACAAAACAGAATGAATAAATAATGATCAAGTTTGGGGATGCTGAAACATATTATTCAAAACTTAATAACTAAAAGCTATCAGAGTTTTCTAATGCTTATTTCAGAAGTTATGTTATTTCACAGCCTGGGTTGAAGGAAATAAATGTATAGGTTTTGCGCCGAAAATGTCACAAGCTGAAATTGAATTCTATTCTTGGAAGTCCCCATTGGCTGCATTATGAGCTTTACGTTATATGATGGAAAAATCTGAATCTGATTTAACAGTATCCATAGAAAAACATAGTTCAGATATGCCCATACAGGTTTGACAGTGGTGAAGCTCTCTAGGTATAGCTATACGGAAGAATCCCATACTGTTCAGCGATACCTGAGCTACTTCCAAACATACTACTTCTGAAACTGGAAATTGTAGAACCATGGGGTTATACCTCAATTAATTAGTTCTGCTGAGAAGCTATACATGTTAGCTACTGGAGAAGCACTGTAGTAATTCAGCACACTGCATCCAAGTCCAAAGGAGTACCACTGTATCCGGCCACGGTATTGTATTCAGTCACACAGATACAACTCAAAACGGTTACTATCTGTCAGCTTTCCTGTTCTTCCAGGCACAGCTGATTCCTGAAACACTGTTCCAGCTTTCTTATCCCTGTTTCTTTTCCAAGCATGTGTGTACATTGGAGGCAGAGACTTCAAATCCTTCTTCACAGTCCTGTGGCAAAAGACATCTCAGGAGCAGGGAAAGAATAAGGAACAACATAGTATTAGGCAGTATGGTGACATGATTTATACAGCAAAGCCCATAGCTGTTTGTTGCAGATCTGCAATGAATTATACAACCATCTTCATTACAAACCAAACCAGTCACCATTAGTATTATCTGGACATTTCTAAAATAGCATCACAAAGTAAAGGTATTATCAATGCATGCTATTTTTAGCACTTCAGAACAAACACTTCCCATATATTTTTCAGTATGTTCATAATTTCAGACAGGAGAGAAACAAAGAAATACATCTTCTGAAAGCATCTCCATAATTTCAGTAAAGGTTGCCCCATTTTCACCCCAAGCCAGATCAGCCACTGTGCCCTACTTCCATACCTTTCCATGATACCAGCTAGTGCCGAACTCCAGCCACTCTCTTGACCCTCTGTCTCCTGCCCAAAGCCATCATTTCCCCTGAAGGGGGTAAGGGATGGACAGAATCTGCCAGAAACCTGAGGGCAATTTCTCTTTCTTTTGTAACCTCTGAGTAGTTCAGAGAAAATCTGCTGCACAGACTGGATACAAATGTTTGTTAGTATGTGATATAGCTGGTTGACTCTAGCAGATTAATAGCTCAAGCTATGCATAGCGGTCACAGTTCAGGTACCAAACTGAAATATGACTTGACTCAAATCTTTCCTTGAAAAATAAATGTTCTCTTTTGTGATAGTCTTGTGAATTCTTTCTAAGTAAATGTAGATTTTATACTTTTAAAAGTCTAATTCCAGTGCTTACTTTCTTTTATATTAATATTTTTTTTAATATCTAAACTAAGTCTTTTAATCTTCAAATTAAGCTGATTATGTCTGTCCTCAGTGGATACAGTGAAAAAAATACATCACTGTCTGATTTATTTTATTACCATATGAGCAAACAAGCTATCTGGAACCAGTAAATATTGACTTGTTTTTCATCATATGCTATACATTTTATTAAAACATTAATTGAAACAGAAGTACAACAGAAAAAGGCTAAATAGCCAACAGGCAGCTAAATCAAGCCATACATATTTGAAAATGCATGTTAAGTCCCGTGCAGTCCTTTTTGGGTTGGGTTTGTTTTTTGGTTTTTTTTCCAAAAGGAAATGATATAATCCCAGACCTCCCAGAATCTTCCCTTGTTGTGCTGGTTACCTATTATTTCCTTTTCTGTATTCATGCATTCTCTTTTCTCTTTTAATTGTAGTGTGCTTTAGTATTTAGCATGTTTTATTTCTAAACGTCCTCTGCAAAGTGGTTACAAATCCTCAGATTTGGTGTTGCCCATAAATTTTAAAAATTGCTGCTGTTATTTCTTCACAGGTCTGGTGTTTGCTACATCTCAGCTGTACTTCTAGTATACTTTATTATGTCATTATTTAGGCTCTGTAGATTCACTGTCCTGGAGACTTGGTTCAAGTCAAAACTATAGTATAAATGAAGTCTAGAACTAATCATTAAAACATTTTTAATGAGTCCTACATATGAAATAAAGTGGAGAAAATAGGCAATGCATTTTAATTATTTTTTTTCTTTGTCTAACAGGGTAACTGTCTTTCAAGGTAAGAAGAAGTTATAAGTGTCATATATGCTTAATACAGTAAGGCTTTAGAGCTACTTCTGCTTAAAATTCTTATAGGAAACACTATGTAAATAAAAGCTACTAAGTGAGATCCCCAAAGGTTATATTCACAATTTGTTGAAAAATGTTAAAAATAAAATTTTTATTTACATCTTTCATTGTAACACCCAATTTGTTGATGAAAATACTGATTAATGTTTGACTGAAGGCAGGCCCTAAAAGCATTAGGGTTTTTTTTATACTGGAACAGTTAACCTGGGAAGTATTGTTCTAAAATCCCAGTTACACGTTATGCAACTAAAGTATATATAAATGCTTCTACTCATAGAATAGAATAGAATAGAACGTAATAGAACAGAATAGAATAGAATAGAATAGAATAATATTTTCAGTGCGAAGGGACCTACAATGATCATCTAGTTCAATTGCCTGACCAGTTCAGGGCTGACCAAAAGTTAAAGCATGTTTTTAAGGGCATTGTCCAAATGCCTCTTAAATAATGACAGGCTTAGGGCATCGACCACCTCTCCAGGAAGTCTGTTCCAGTGTTTGACCATCCTCTCAGTAAAGAAATGCTTCCTAACGTCAAGTCTGAACCTACCCTGATGCAGATATGAACCCTTCCCAGGAATGGTAAACTCCAGAAAGAAGAACGAAAGTCAACTGTGCTTCAGCTCTACATCTAAGAAATCTCAATTCTATTCCATACCGGTTTATTCTACCCTATTATAATCCTAGGAAAATTTCTTCATAAATTGTTTTGGGGTTTTTTTTTTCCTTCCCCAGAGATAAGGTCTGAGGCAAATAGCTGCAGAAAAAAATGGGTAAAGTTCAGGCAAAATAATTTTCAGCCACTTGAAAGTTGGTAATGAATATGAAATCTTAAATGAGGAGGACTTGGAAAATGTGCTTCACAATCTATATAAAATCCTGGCTTACAGGAAAAAATGTATTTTTCTCAAAAGAGATCTCTGAGACCAGAGAAGTAGAGTCTGAGGACATTAGTTTATTCTTAATTGTGTCTGCTATGCAGTACCTTAGAAAAGCTGATGCAGTAGTATCAGAGCAATGAAATTTTCTATATTATGACAGACTGAGCAGCCAGTAGGATGCTCAGCAAAATATTGTAGAACCAATTTTGCTTTTAAACTATTACATAAGCTATAAAAATTGCTTTTTAAAAAGCATAATTTTGTCCATGTCTGCTCTCTGCTGTGAAACAATATTTTCTATACATTTATCCTACATTGCTCACACCTCATCTGATAAAATGAGACAACATAAGATGCTCACCGAAGTGCACCATTGATTCCATATTTTTGCTTCCACAAAATGTAGTGGCCACAGACATTTGCAGTATGCTGGTCTAAATCTGTATGTGCAGTCACTTACTCACAGAAATATAATTTATATTAGATCATTTAGTAAAACCATTGCTTCTGAAAGAGCTTGTTTCAGGTTATATTGCAGATGCACATGCCATCGCATTACTTTGTGTATATATAGTAGGCCCCTGTTACACCTTCTGAAATGGTAACAGACTATTCAAACAGCTTAACTTGCCTCATTTTTTGATTACAAAACCATGGAAACCTTTGTAAGAAGGTTATTTGCTATGGATTTTCCTTTAATGTGAAAACAGAGGAACCAAAATATTTCACTGGAAAAAATTGAATACTTCTCGATCTCTCTGAGTAGGATTCCAGTGAAATCATAGAAATAATTTCTTATTAATTCCAAAAGGATGTGGAAGAAACCAAATTAATAAGGTTTCCTGATCAAACTCATAGGACTACAGTGTTCAAATATTACTGCAGATACACCATCAACAAGAAGAAATGCAATTGTATGTTAATGAGACTTAGCATTCAGCACATGCAGAAAATACCCACTCCCTGAAATGAACCAATTAATGAAAGGAAACATTATACATTATAACATGAAACTTTATAGTCTAGTATATAAACTTTGTAATAACATCATGCTTTTCAGAATTGTCATGCTTGTTTGGTCTGGGGTTACCTGAAGAGATACATTGTGTTGTATTTGTAGTAGTTTTAAATCCATAAAATTTAGGAAAGTTATGCCATTTTGCTTCTTCTTTGCTGTCTTTATGTAAGAGTTTCTGCAATACAAGTAACAACTGGAGACTTGTTTTAATGTGTTGAAAATTGAAAATGTTCAAATAGAGCTAATTCCTTCTACAGAAGAGCAAAGAGAGCCCATAAACTAATAGTTTTGCACTAAATTTATCTTCACTTTTTTTGTTTTATCAGCAAGATGCCTTTGTTGTACAGTTCTTGTCATCTTTTCTGTCATGAATACCCTACACTCATTTCTATCCTATTTAATTATCTACTCTGGCTTAAAACATAATCAGCATTAAACCAGCTGTGCAACCTTGAAAGAACACCATTTCAATAATACATTGATAAAAAAAGAGCAAGCAGGCTATTAATTTTAATAGGAGCCCTCCCTTCTGACTGTAGCCTGGACACCATTTCAGAAGCTGTATCCATTTACTGCCAAGCAGTAGCATCCCTGGTGCACTCATTATAGCAATAGATTCCATTCATAGCCTGACACTGTGACTAGCTAGACAGCCATCCTGGGCCAATAAGGTCACCTTTGAGGTGTCAGTTTCCCTGCTAATACAGTGGAAACACTCATCAGTAGCAGAAGGAAATGTATGTGGTAAATAATGAAGCAGCTTAATGTAATTTCAAAATGTTTTGTCAACTGAAAATGTGCAATGAGAAAGTTATAATTTGATGCTGTAAGATTCTTAATCATTCCATCCTGTCAGTTATGAGTTCTGCACAGAAACTTTAACTGCTAAAGAAGTCAAAAATTAATAACAACATATATCCCCTGATCCCCTAAGCTACCAGGTTATAAAGCAGAACTCATAAATGAAATACCTGGGTTCGGACTTGAATTTTCCTATGACACTTTAAAAATCTATCTATAGGTGCTGTTATTCAGTGGGCCAAAACCATCCTAGTGAATATGCACTAAGGACAAGCAAAATTTTCCAAAATTATAGCATTTTCCTATTTGGTGTATTTGCTGCACACTAATAACAGACCATTCAGGTGGAGACTTCACTGATCTCAAGTTCATGTTTCTTCCGAGAATGATCTACCAGGTAAGTGCACAAAGAACTGATATTAGACGTACCAAGGCAAACAAAACTTCTCTCACTATCACCTACAGCCGGTATACTGGTGTCATGAGCAGTATGCACTGTGAATTTTCTTGAGCTTAGTAGCCTGCCAGGCCTGCTATACATCATTGAAGAGTTTATGCACAGTGGTGATCATGACACTTTACTCTTCACTCTGGTGAGCAGCGAACCTGCAGAGTGTAGTGCTGATAGATTTACAGAATGCATAGTTGGTTCATTTTGTATGGTGGAAATACTGTAGTCCTCTTATTTAGGTACGGATAAAGACCTTTAATTCTAAATTATCTGCAGCCATAAATTATAAAGCATGCACATACTCACTTATTATTACTGTATTATATAAACACTTGGTATGATCTATAGGTCAATGCAGCCATGAAGTGCATTAATTCCTACATGTTTATTTAATATAGAGCTAAACATATATAAATTATCACAGATGGCAGAAATATTAATTAATTTCATGTTAAAATAATATAGCAACTACTTACATCAGCTCAAGAAAATCTTTCTCAGTGAGATGTTCTTAAGAAATATAGGTATTTTAGATACACATTTTTCATTAATTTTATTATAAACTCTATGGTTAAATCCCATAGCATGCTTTGAAAATAAGCTTGAAAATAATGTTTCTGTTACAGTCAGAACATAACACACAGAATATAGAAACTTTAAATTAGATGGGAATAGAAATTTTGTTTTGTCATTTTTATTAAAATCTACTCATAAGCACCCATTTCTAATGGAAAAACAAGGAGAAGCTTTACAGGTCCTACAAAAGTTTTGTAATTTTAGGCATATGTTAAAGGCTGTTTATTTACTGCTTAGCTAAAAAGGACCTCATCCTCCCACAGAGATAACTAAGATGAAAATTCTGACCCTTAAAAGTTTCCTGTAAACTGCTGCCTAAATAAGCAGCACTTTTTCACTTTAGATACCTTGAATTCTTGCTGTACGTGCAGCCAGAGCTACAGAACAAAGTTCACAATGCTCTGACAAAAACTGAGAGGGATCTATAAACTAAATGGTTTTGAAAACATTAAGGAGCTTGATGCTGTAACTGTTCTCTGAATCAAACTATGTGCAAAATGCAATAGTGAACACTTTTATAAAACCCACAAGCATTAAATAGACACTTTTTCCATCTTTTTTGGTACAGCTGCCTTTTCCTGGCTATTTCCCCACTTCATAAATAACACTACTCTTCCTAAGGCTGTGTAATTGACCTTATAGATGGTTTAAATGCAATTCTGATGCTTAAAGAACTTTGGAATAGCTTATTTTCAAATCACAAAAGGTACTGTGGTAGGCTGGCATAGAAATGCAGTGATTTCTTATGAGTAGTTTTGATGTGATCTGTTTATGAACTGTAATGAAATGGCTGCTAACACAAACAATGTCCTCAGGCCAAAAACTGTAAGCAACTATAGCAGTTGTGTCCCTAGCCAAACACCAGTACATATTTCCTGATAGCCTATACCTTATTATGCTCCTATTTTCACAGTAGATTGCTACACTACAGGAAATGTGACAACAGAATACATAAAATTCATTTTTCTGGGCATACTTTTGGAGAGATGTTCTCCACAGTATCGATTTATTTTTCTGAGATACCTCTATCCAACAAATTTTAGAGTTCAACTGAAAAGTACCAACTGATACTATTTTTTTTTCACTTGTAGTTAGAGTTAGCTGGAGTTATGGATCTCATCCTTCATTCTTTTGTGCTAGACTTACGCTAAAATATTTTATCCCCAAGTGAGACAAGAAGTTTTTGTCCCATTTTGTAAAACTAACTAATATGATGTTGCTAAGGGGAATAAAGAGAATTGCTGAGAAAGGACAGTAAACCGATACTCCCCAATTGCTGTTTAGCACGCTCTGCACTGTCACCCCAACCAATTCCCACTGAATGCTTGGTATGACTAGAGCTTTATGTTGAGTACTGTGAATCAGACTCTGAGCTGGACTGAAGTGATGTAGTTCCATGGACTTCTCTTAAGGTACAGTGTGGTGGGTTGACCCTGGCTGGACACAAGGTGCCCACCAAAGCTGCTCCATCACTCCACACACACCCTGCAGCTGGACAGAGGAGAGAAAATATAACAAAAGGCTTGTGGGTCGAAATAAGGACAGGGAAAGATCACTCACCAGTTACTGTCACTGGCAAAACAGATTCGACTTGGGGAAATTATTTTAATTTATTACCAATCAATTTAGAGTAGGATAATGAGAAATAAACCCAAATCTTAAATCACCTTTCCTCCAACCCTTTCATCTTCCTGGGCTTAACTTCATTCCCGATTTTCTCTACCTCCTCCCCACAGCAGCGCAGGGGGATGTGGAATGGGGGTTACGGTCAGTTCATCAGACGTTGTCTCTGCTGCTCCTTTCTCCTCAGGGAGAGGACTCCTCACAGTCTTCCCCTGCTCCAACATGGGGTCCCTCCCGTGGGAGACGGTCCTCCATGAACTCTCCAGCATGGGTCCCTTCCACGTCATGCAGTCCTTCAGGCACAGACTGCTCCAGCGTTGGTCCCCCATGGGGTCACAAGTCCTGCCAGCAAACCTGCCCCAGCGTGGGGTCCTCTCTCCACAGATCCACAGGTCCTGCCAGGAGCCTGCTCCAGCACGGGCTTCCCACGGGGTCAAAGCCTTCTTCGGGCATCCACCTGCTCCGGCGTGGGGTCCTCCACGGGCTGCAGGTGGGTATCTGCTCCACTGTGGAACTCCATGGGCTGCAGGGGGACTGCCTGCCTCACCATGGGCTTCACCATGGGCTGCAGAGGAATCTCTGCTCCAGCGCCTGGAGCACCTCCTCCCCCTCCTTCTTCACTGACCTTGGGGTCTGCAGGGTTGTTTCTGTCACATATTCTCACTCCTCTCTCCAGCTGCAGGGGGTTTTTTTGCACAGCAACTTTTTCCCCTTCTTAATTATGTTATCCCAGAGGCACTACCACTGTCACTGATGGGCTCGGCCTTGGCCAGTGGTGCATCCGTCTTGGAGCCACCTGGCATTGGCTCTGTCAGACATAGGGGAAGCTTCTGGCACCTTCTCACAGAAGTCACCCCTGCAGCCTCCTCGCTGCCAAAACCTTTCAATGCACACCCAATACATACAGTAATTTATGTTAACCATAGATCGGGCCTTATTACCATTTTTAAATGCTGAACATATTTTTTGAGCTTCATATTATGATATGGCATGTATTTTGGTGGATATCTGCATGTCTTGGGTGGCTGGAGACACTTCACTTTGCTGTACATCTGCCTATACTCTCAAATCGTGCTAATAGTTGTAACAGCACTACTTGCTTTTCATGTCTTACTGTTTAAAAGCATCTCAACAGATCTATGCCAGCAAAGCAATAGATTATATGAACTTAATCACATTCTTCACTGTGTACATTTACATTTTTGTATTTGTTAGATATGTTCTAAAATTTAATAAACCATAGCAATAAATTTAGAGATGGGCAAAATCTACAGGTTGCTGGGGTTTTTTAAAGTCTAATAGAAATTTATATTTCAAAGTTGTGTTCACAATTATATTCTTTTTCTACTGCTTTTTCTTAAGAAGTACACAAAGAAATAATTCTAATGAAAAATGCTGTACAATATTTGGGCACCTTCTTTGACACCTAAGTTTACAACATTTTCTGTATTTTTACTAAATATCATTGGTTACTTTATTTCATTCCAATCATTATGTGTTCCCTCAAAACTGCTTTTAAGTTGCTGAAAAACACTTTATTTTTCAGCTTGCAGTAAAATGGATTGCACATGAAGATGCCTGAACAGCAGCACTGCAGAAATAGAACAGCTTAATGTCAAACTACCCTTAATGTCATACATCTACATTACATAATATACTATAAATTCAGAGTTTGTTTGGGTTGATAAAATGTTTTCTTCTTCATAGGTGCTCTAATTATTGCTGGGTTTGTCTCAGCCATAGAAATGCCTACTTTGTTTTTGTGTCTTGAAAATAAAATGAAAACTAAATAAAGTGAAAAACTGCAGGACACTATTAAAAATAAATGCTGCAAATATGTGAAATGTTGATTAAAGATCAAATAGTAGGCAAATTAATTATCTAGAAGCTGTGCAATCATTTCTAAACTTCATTCATTAAAAAAAAACCTAGGTAAAGTAGTTTCTAAACTTATTTTTAATTGATTTTCATAGAATCATAGAATTATAGAATCATTTAGGTTGGAAAACACCTTTAAGATCATCGAGTCCAACCATCAACCATGCCCACTAAACCATGTCATGAAGTGCCCTGTCTACATGCTTTTTGAATACCTCCAGGGATGGTGACTCCACCACTTCCCTGGGCAGCCTGTTCCAATGCCTAACAACCCTTTCAGTAAAGAATTTTTTCCTAACATCCAATCTAA
>VYZV01016346.1:13010-31750 GCA_013401275.1 Pandion haliaetus
CCAGTGCCGAGTACAGGGGGACGATCACTTCCGTGCTCCTGCTGGCCACACTGTTTCTGATACAGGCCAGGACGCCGTTGGCCTTGACCACCTGGGCACACTGCTGGCTCATATTCAGCCGGCTGTCAACCAGCACCCCCAGGTCCTTTTCTGCCAGGCAGCTTTCCAGCCACTCTTCCCCCAGCCTGTAGCATTGCATGGGGTTGTTGTGACCCAAGTGCAGGACCTGGCACTTGGCCTTGTTGAACCTCATACAATTGGCCTCAGCCTAATGATCCAGCCTGTCCAGATCCCTCTGTAGAGCCTTCCTACCCTTGAGCAGATCAACCCTCCCTCCCAACTTGGTGTCATCTGCAAACTTACTGAGGGTGCACTCAATCCCCTCATCCAGATCATTGATAAAGATATTAAAGAGAACTGGCACCTGTACTGAGCCCTTGGGAACACCACTTGTGACCTGCCACCAACTGGATTTAACTCCATTCACCAGGACACTGTGAGCTCGTCCATCCAGCCAGTTTTTTACCCAGCGAAGATTACACTTGTCTAAGCCATGTGTAGCCAGCTTCTCAAGGAGTACTTACAAAATTTTACTTACAAAATTTTAATAAACACAGACAATAGAGGAAAGAGATTTTAACATTTCCAACAGAAGTTTTGCACTTCCCACATAAGACTTATTATAAGGAAAACATGGCATTTCTAATCAACTTTGCTCTCTCAAATTAGAAGACAATCAAATTTAGTCAGTAAAAAGGTGACTACAGATGTAAAAGATACATGAATATTTAAGGAATATATAACAGCATTGGTTTCAACACTGAAAGTGCCAACTGAAACAGTACTATAATTCAAAAACCAAAACCAGGTATTATCATAACGGGAGAATTACTGGACTAAATGTGTGGACAAGAATATCCTAAGGACTAATGTGATAAAATACTTAACTTCATAAATAGAGACTTAGAAGGAAATAATCTAAATTAATTTTATTTATTTTCATCCTTATTTTTCTGAGCAGATAAGAATGCATTTTAGAGGGGGAAACCACTTTAAACATATATTTTGATAAATGTAAACTTCATGCTTATGTGATGAGAAATTGTTAATTCACAGTCCATTAAAAGTCTAACTTCCTTAGTAATTCTATTTCTTAGTAAGAATGCCATTTGCTACTTGTTCTATATGGATTTCATCTTTTCATGGGATATGGATAAAGTAATTCAAGTCATTGATTGTTCCTATACAGCACTGAAAGAAGTAAAATATTTTTGAAAGCTGATCCTAAATTTTAAATTGTACTGCTTTGTGATCCAATTTGGATTACCCTTTTACCTCCCTGGAGAAGATCAAAACTTATGAGAGATTTGCAATCTTTCTACCCAGAGGTGATTTCATACAGTTTTAAAGCAAAAGCTCAGTAAGATCTTGCAACTATTAAGCCACTCTTTGGCACTAAATAAAAAGCTCTAAAATGAGCTACTCCTTTCAATCCATAATTGGAGAAGTTGCTGTCAAGGTTTCCTTTGCCACCCTTTTACTTTTACCAAATATCATATTCTTTCATGTTGGTATTTTTCAGGAATAAAGTCTCCAGGTTGGTCAATGAATTATTTTGTCCAAAATACTCTGTATCAATTAATGAATGAATAAATGCTGCAATACATCCCTTGCCTCATATCATGATGAGGCCAGAAGAAATTATTGGTATTATTAGTAGCAGTATTAATTTCTATTTTAATCTGTAATATTTGCAACTTTTTTTTTTTTTGTTCAATTAAGATTTATTGTTCATCTGCATTGGTAGTTGTCAGTACCATTTATCAGGAATTGTTCACTAAAAGAGATTAATCCTTACCATTCAAGAAAATTCCTAGTCTAAAATGACAGTGTTTCACAGCCATTGAATGCCAAGATGAGCAAGACTAGTGAACAGGAGAGAATGAAAATGCTGATAAAACATCACTACAAGTAGAAATCCCTTAGAATTCTTAGTGTTGCAGTTATGTATTAATCAGAAGTAATTGTATTTATAAATTTTATCTATTAAATCAGAATATAATAGTATTTGAGGGATTTAGCTATGCACATGTGTCTTACCAACAAGAGAAAATAAGTCACTCTGTGTTGATCATGCATGCTATCTTCTGATAGGCAACAAGTACTTGTTACTGGAAGTAGTAAATCTACAGTTTTACACTGTTCTTCCATCAAAACAGTATTTTCAAAGCATCACAGGGGGATGTTTGACTAGCTGAAAGAGACTTATATTATTGCAAAGATCCTGGTTGAAATTCTGGCCCTACTGAAATCAGTGAGAGTTCCAGTGTGGCTATTGTTTCACCCTAGTCCAGGATGTCATGCTTCAGAAAGATGTAAATTAGAATAGCAAAGTTGTAAAAACAGACTTTGTAAAAGAAATGGTAAGTCCCCCATAACTACCTGTAATGCACCAAACATGATACTATAAAGATAACACTTTGCTATCTGTTCTGCATTGTGTGTATCATGGATAAGGAAAAAGCTAATCAGTGCACTTACCGTCAGAGACAGGGGACTTTAACATGTATTTGATTTTCACTCATGTCACGCCATTCCTATTCCTGCATTTTTTTAGCCAGTACCATGTTTTTAATTGAAAAGTTTAATAGGCAGTGCTTTAATATTAAATTAGGACTTTATGCATTTAAGAGGTGGCACAGGTATTTTCAGGACGATTCCTGTGTATATTAGCTATTTTGTTTAGGTGAAGAAAAAGGCCAAAGTCAAATTCACTTCTAATGAGCCATGTGTTAATGTCAGGGTCTCTGCTGTCCACTCAAATGCCATAGAACACATCTGACTTTCTAATGAGCCAAACAGTTGTCTCTTCATAATCTCAAGTTAGCCTTCTGTTAGGTATCTGTTTCCAAATTTTACAACACTGTAGTGGAGGTTGTGTGCTTTCATGGCTAAAATCCAGTTGAAGATGTACTTGTTCTAAAATCTCTCACATTTTGTCAAAATTATTGGCAAGCAGTTGCCTTCATATTCTTTGCAGTGAAAACGTTTGACCTTACAGAGTCCAAATGGCTTATTGCCGAGTTTTGATCTACTTTGTACACTAATGGGGAAGAGATCAAAACCAGATGACGGACATCAAGGCAAACGGCCAGTGACAGAATGGTTGGCCTGTAGGCAGAAAACTGAAATAAACCTGCCAAGTATTATTTATCTCAAGAGAAAACTACCTCAAGCTGACCGCTTTTATGATTAACTCCTAAATAGTTACTGAGAACCACCAACAAAATTTATTTTGAAATTTGACAGCTTGAACCTTTTTTCCTCTTCTAAAATGGATTTTCTTGCATTGGTTTTAGAAAGAAATGCAGAAGAACCATGGTTTGAAGGCTGCACATAAAGGCAGACAGATCTCGAGAAAATACATATATGGCTGTATGAAGGACATGGTAATAAAAATAGCTTTCCCATATTTTTCTTAGGGCAAGGACAGTGTTAAACAATTTCAGTTTCATAGCACTTTAATCAAGTATGTTGGTAGTGTGTCTGCTGGATTATTCTCTCTGATATAACCTCAAGCAAAAGGATTTAACTACAGACATAGCAAAAGGGAAAGTATTAAACTCCAAACGTAATAAAGCTTCTTTTTCTTGATGAAAATAAATTAAATTAGACTATGTTTCTGCTCTATGATTGTTTATCACTTTTACTGGCAAAAAAATTTTATAATCAGAATAACGAATAATAGAAGGGCTATACAAAATCAATAGCTCAGTAAACAAACATTATTGTCATAATTAAAAGTCACAATTTAGTCTCCACAAATTACACTTTTTCTTTAAGTATGATAGATTGTATTTCTTAACTCTTCAATATCCTTAAACAAGTTCACATTTAGATGCTGAAGACTAGAGCACAGCAGACTGCAGTAAAAGAAACCTCAATAAACCATTACTGTATTATTGTTCTCTTACTAAAAACAAGGAGTAAAACATAGCACACAAAACACAACCACAGTACATTGACCCAGACATCCAAACAAAATCAGGAAAAAAAAAGAGCATGAACCAGCCACTTCAGTGGGATTAAACCAAATGTACCATTTTTCCAACTTTTTTACGCACGATTAGGTATACAAATCTACAATCACATTAACTAATTATAATACATTATCACAGGCAAATCTGTAACTGGCAGTCACCAATATCCTTGGGTCTTTTACAGATCCTGCAGGGAAAAGAGGAAGCGAAGTATTCCTCATGCATCCAGAGATCTCAGCCACTACCCCAGAGTTCAAGGTCTACAAGTCTTTAAAATGCTGTCCTGAACCAGAGACCACAGTCCCCAAAACTGCTCTCAAACCTTGTTTTTGTGAAGACTGACCCTTGGCAATCCAGCTGCATGATTTACTTACTGAAACAAAAACTAATCATCAGCAAACATTAACATCTAATATTGACACTTGTTAACCTGTAGACTCTGTAAAAGGAGCTTGCAAAGGTGGAATAGTTTGGAAACAGTAATCTTTGCAGGGTGCTTTGGGTGTTCAATCCCATGCAGAGACACTACTGAAGTTCCTGATATTCCACAGTTTTAATTACATTTAAAACATTGCTATGGGATTTCACAATAATCTCCTGCATAAGCAATGGATAATGTTGGTTTCATACTGTCCTCAAAGTGTGATAACACTGGGGTGGAATTGCTTTGTACTACAGATAATTTGTTAAGTGGCAAAAGAAGATTATCACAATAAGAATGACACATAATAAAGCATTAACTCTTTCTTCTCCATTTTTGTTTGTATATTTTAAGTCTTATCTACTGAGATGACGAAATATGCAGCATTGTTTACTTCTTTACAAAGGAGATATTTGTTTTATTTCTAAAAACGTTGTGGCTGTTAGATGATTTTCATTCTCATTCCATATTTTCTTTCCTTTTTGGTCCATTTGGAAACAATAAAATGGGTTGGATAGGAATACCTGAGCCTGTTCTGAGTGAGAATGGTGGTGCAGTAGTCACAGTGAAGTGATGCAACAACCTTGCTATCTTAAATTGAGATTTTCATCAAAACTGTACAGAATTAATACAGGTATTCTTTAATGGCCCTGCATTGTGCCATGTAGATCAGCTCTTCAAGAAAGACTCTAAATCTATTCAAAGACCTAGTGAGAATATAGTAACTAAACTAAGATAAACCTCTGGAAAATGGAAAAGTGATTAATGTATGAATTTTTCTAATGTTCTCCTGAACTTGGCTTTACTGTGGTGATCAAGGGGGGAAATGTTACACTTACCAATTACAGGATGCACAAACCATTTGGCTACAAAACATGGATGACAAAACATGCCATTCGCCCCTTAGATGATAAAAGGACCTGGCTAGGGCTGGATTTATTTCTCATTATAACTTTCACAGAGATGTACAATTTTGCTTGATTGAAATAAGTTGTGACAAGTTGGTTGGAAATAACTCTCACCTCCTTAAACAAATCTTCAAATCTTTTCATTTAGAGACTTTTAAACAAAATATTTCTATTTTTAAATATATCATGATGTTTTACTTTGAAAATTGTTACATAGTTTCCTTATGAACCATTGAAAATCCTTTAAAAAAATATGATTCTGGTATTCAGGTCTATCTCTTTTTTTTTTTTCCCCGCAATAACATAAAAAGTTAGATGCACATCTTTCATCCAAACTTGACATAAGCTTTCCCTGTACGTTATGTTGCTCCATCCTCTAGCTTGTGTGAAGAGAGTTAGTTACTGGGTCACATAGCATTCCACATTATATTTGATCTCACAGATGACAAAATACTTACCACTAATATTTTGGAATACAGTAACTGTCTCCCCTGCTGTCTGTAATTGAGACAGCTTTGACTCCTGTGCCCAGCATACAAAATGTTACAGCTTTCCATGAAAGACGTGCAAGCATACCCCTTTTTCAAGGTGACCTTAATTTTGCCTTGAGAATGACAAAATAATAATAACAAAAAGTAAAATCTCTATGGAAAAGTAGCATCTCTTTCTAGGAAACTTCATTATAACCTACTAAATGGCAGCTGCTCCTGCAGCATATGTAGGGAACACTTCACTTTTTAAACTTGCGACATACACAAGACAAATCCAAGCAGATATACACCCCCTAGGAAAAAAAAGTTAATAGGCAGCAAGGTTCTACAAAGGAAAACTTGTGGACATATTTTGTTTCTGCCTCAAACTTTGTATTTATCTTAATACATTCTGCTATTGCTTTACATTGCCTTTTTAACAATGTCTTTCAATAAACCCATTACACTGATTCTTCTGATACTTAATGATGTGAAAATAGAGGTGGGAGGTAGGTTTAAGACATGAACAACTAATTAAAAATATAAAATATTCTATTTAGGTTTGTTAACTGGATTGGATGCGTACTGGATTTTCTATTAAAAGGACATTGTTTACCTTTTCAAAAGAAAGAACATTTGTGGGTGGATAAAGATTTAATTTTATTTAATTAAAATAAAGCATTCTGCTTTTGTCAAAATTTTACTTAACATAAACATAAATGAGAAACAAAGTTGCATCTGAGTGGAAAACTCAGTTCCAAAAAGACATTCCGTTAAAAATTTTGATCTCACAAATTATATAAAACTTTATATAAAATTTATTGAGGTTAACAAATTCTGAGGACCAGGATTTCCCAATGAAAGGCATTTCTTCAGGGGAACTGCTGACAGTTCTATGTTTAATTGTTGTTCACTTTTGCTGTAGTTTGCTTATGGTTGTAAGTCTTAGGGAACTCTGAAGCAGCTATGGTAATCTGCTTTAAATAATTTTTGGACAAATTTAGGTTCTTGGGTAACTATCACGTTAAGTTAGGAATTCTAAATTACATTACTTTTTTATAATTCCAGACTACATTCTGCTGACTGTTTAATTTGTTTGTTTTCCTCAAATCTTTAAAAAGACCATTTTATGGAAAAAAAACTCTAATTCCCAGTTCATTGTTCTCATTTGGAAAAGAAACAAATTGGAACTATGATATTTTTCTTGAGAGGAAAGCCAATTTATTCAGCATTCTAAATTTTTCCTATGGAGTTTATTTGAAGATAAGAAGCTATTTTAACAACTGAAAAGTTTATCTTCTTCCTTTAAAGGGGAATGAGATCTTGAGAGTTGGTCCTGGAAAAGAGGCATTGTTATGGGCAGCTGTGTGTGAAACAAGGAATTGCATTGCAATCTGTTTTGTCATCTTGTTTCAGTACCATATATAAATAAAGCCTGTATATATGAGGCTGTGTTGCCAGCAGGTCAAGGGAGGTGATTGTTCCTGTCTGCATTGGTGAGAGTGCATCTGGAGCACTGTGTCCAGTTCTGGGCTCCCCAGTACAAGAGAAATATGGAGCTACTCTAGAGAGTCCAGCGAAGGGCCACCGAGATGATTAAGGGACTGGACCATCTGTTATGTAAGGAGAGGCTGAGAGAGCTGGGGCTGTTCAGCACGGGGAAGAGAAGGCTCAGGGCGGGGGGGATCTTATCAATATGTACAAGTACCTGATGGGAGGGAATGAAGGCACAGGAGCCAGACTCTTCTCAGTGGTGCCCCCTGAAAGAGCAAGAGGCAACAGGCACATATTAAAATACAGGAAATTCCATCTGCACACAGGAAAACAGTTTTACTATGAGTGTCATCAAAGACTGGAACAGGTTGCCCAAAGAGGTTGTGGGGTCTCTATCTGTGGGAATCCATCTGGATCAGATGGATCAGATCTCCATCTGGACATGGTCCAGGACAACCTGCTATAGCTGACCCTGCTTGAGCAGGGAGGTTGGACTGAATGATCTCAAGAGGTCCCTTCCAACCTCCACAGTTCTGGAATTCCCTGATTTCTTTTCCTAAGAGAATAGATTAGAAAGGAATGTTCTCAGAAGAGAGCTGTCAAAAGACACAACAACAACGGTAACAGCAGGGGAGTTTTATTATTATTTATAAGGCATGTACAACATAAAGCACGATGAAAAATTCATGCAACCCGAAGTCCTTCTTTACAGCATGGGGAATTAGAAGATAACTTATAGTACAAGCCCTTACAGTGTACATCTACAGATCTGAGTAAATTCAAGCACTGGAGACTGGAAACTGATTTTCTAAGGCTCTTAAAATCATCTGAATTTTTAAGACTCTTAAGGAAATATCACTCGATTTCCAACACAAAAATATCTCTTCTGGATTTTGCTAGGCTGGATAGTCTTTCATTATTTTAAAATGCCAGCTCAGTTAGAAGCAAGATATACTGTAATAATAAATAAAGCTGCTCAGATTGAATGCTGATTTCAGACAGAAACTCTGAATCTGGTTCATAGGGAAAGCAGAAAAAAGGGAAATGCAGCACAGAACATAAATATATACTATTTTGTTTCTTTCTAATTTTGAGATAAATTATGTTTTCAGTAATACCCCTGTCACTGCACAGGCCTCAATAGTGTGTCACAGATGAAAGTACCTCAGTGACCAGAATTCAGCCCACTGTATCAAAGTCCTAAAACAGAAGGACTTGGATGATTGACCAATACCATGGCTGATTAAAGAAAGTGTACCTTCTATTTACTTGTTACAGAATGGTAGAGTAAACTTTTACAATGCTAAAACCTGGTATGCTTAATTGGTGTTGGCTTGGGTTTTTTTATTTATTTATTGTAAATATTACCCTACATTTACATGAGACTTTTTCCTGTTTATTTGAGCCTTCAACAAGTGTCACCATTTCCCCTTAAACTTAGTGCTGCTTCCTTGTTAATTCTTTTTTCCACTTCTTTTGTTTCAGTGCCTTACATCAGGTTTCAGAATAAACAATTTTGCTGAAACATCTGTTATTGCATTAACCAGAATACCAGAAAGAACCAAAATCTCAAAATCAAATATTTTGAAAAATGTATTATACTCCCATATTTGTACTAAATCCATTGCCTCTTAATAGAACATAAAAAAATATTCATTCTTCCATTTATTCCAAATTTTAAGAATGGAGAAAAGTGTGTTATCTTACTAGGTAATAGGAAAACATAAACTACACAGTTTCTTCATAACACCTTTCACAAGATGCCTCTAGCGTTTTTGCATTTCCTGAAACACTCATTTTGAGTTTTATGGTCTTTGATACTCTCCTGCTGTTGAAAGATGTGATTTTTTCCTCCAAACCTTTTGTGTTTGATGTGTAAGCATAATCTGAAGATATACATTCCTCATTCCTTAGTCATAAAAAGTTGGCTGAATTATATGATACATTGAACTGGGAGGAAATGCCAAAACGTCAGAAAAGATTATAGACTTCTTTATGGACGAGCTGGATTCTGTAAGGAAGATGCTTATGCCATCAATTCAGTTAGACAGTACAGTCCTGAGTCCTTGAAACTTCTCCTGGCCAGCAAAAAGGAATGTTTTTCTTCACGTTTCATTTTTAATTAGTGGATAATTGTCCCTGAGACATGGATTTAATGTGATTCCAGGATTAGGTAACAGAAAATCCAAAGGGAACAGTTGTAAGAATGATTTTTCCAGTGACTAGGCATATTCCTCAGTTCATATGGATAGAATAATGCACTAACAATTCCTAGTACTTCACACATACTGGCAAGATATTTTTTAAGTGGTATGTGAATCAGTAAAAACAATACATAAAGTCCCATTACTTTAAAAATACTATAAGAATTTGCATAATGCTGTTCAAGAAATGTTCCTGAAATACTTTCATTTTCTTCAGCTATTAGAAATCTGTTTTCCATTTTTCTCTACCATCACTTCTATGTCTGCTCATTTCTGAGCAGCGGCATATTGTAGTACATTATTATAGTATAGTAGGTGAGACTTCCCTAATACAGAAAAAAATATATCCTATATAATTTAATGCTACTTATATAAATGTTTCATGCAATTTCCTAGGAAAACTTTTTCTACTGAAAAATGAAAATAATCAGATTTCTTGTTTGTCATCATCAGCAGGGGAGATACCAAATTTCTGTGTAGCTGTAGACTATGAAAAGAATAGGCATTTCTAAAAAGAACAGGAAAGTTGATGGTACTAAGCATGCTGTACAAACTTGGATTTCTTTGACTATAACAAAACTGGGATTCTCAGAAAGACAGCTCAAGGCTTGCCAGAGATGAGAGCAAAAGTACATTTTGCTTCCCTGAGAATGGGGGTACCGTCCCTATCTTGAGCAGGGTAAGAATAAAGCCTAAAAAGAGTTGCACGTGGCAGAGAGCTCTGAAGACTTAGTTTCCTGTGTTATTTCCATTGGATGGAGTAAAGGAGAGAAACACGGAAAATCTTGCAGTAGGAATGGAGGTTATAAGTGCTGCTGCTGGAAAAAGTTGTCTCAGAAATAGATCCTGCCTCACTCTTAGCAACCAGTCTGTCTTTCCAGAATGCTACCTCAAGGTTTACTTTTCACCATCTCTAGTAGTTTGATGGTTTGTGTGACTTTTTTTGTCTATATCTACACCCTTCCTTGCTCAGTTCCCATGAAACTCCATGAGAAAATTAAAAAGCAATTCAAATTTAACCTCATTTTCTCATACACTATATATGCTACTGCTTTTCAAGCTGCACAAAAGACAGAGGGCAAAAGACAAAGTGGAAAGTTTTAAGCACAGGAATTTAGTAATGAGTAACAGTCAGCTTGTGACCTGAGCTGAGCTGCCCCACTGGAAAGATTAGATACCTGAATACTACACTTACAAGAAGCAGCCTGTATTGTTCAGCCCATGTAGTCCAGGGCTGCCTGCACAAGACAGTATGTAGACACATCCTTGTCATCTTTAACCTAATACAGTCAGCTTGTAACACCTTTATAGCTAATGAAATGAAAACTTATTTTTTGTCCTTTTCTCTTTTTTGACTTGGTCTTAGATGCCAAAACAGATTTCAGAGCAGATGCCAAGTCTGCAAGGCTTGAAGAGTATATCAAGCTTAAAAATTGCAGGTTATTCTGTGGCATTTTGGTGTAAAAACAGCTAAAACAGAGGATGCCACCCAGTTATAGGTCTGTAATTTCTAAAATGTTCCAGTAAGGACTGAGAGAGCTCCTAAGTGCATTCACCCCTGAACTATGATATCTGAGAATGATTAGAGAATATAACTCTATACCTCTCTCCTTTATTTCTGACAGTGAATGTCCTTGCCTCTTACTGCTATCCATCTCCTTTGCATTAGTGAAGGAGTCTTGTGAACTCCAAGATTGTGCTACTATAGCAACAAGCTTGGAGAACTTTTTTTAGGGGTACTAAGTAGATATTCCCTTGTTTCTAGGACTCTGTCATTGCTTAAAAAACAGCTGTCTCTAGAATAAGAAACAGTAACTCTAATAATTCTGATCTGGAATCATCAACTTACATTTTTTGCTTTGCACACTGATGAATGTAATAAAAGCCCAGTATATTGAAACTTGTCTTTCAGACCTTGAATAATTTTTGTATTCATGGTTTCCTTTTGGTTCTAGAAATTGTTCTAAATCTATTCAAGTGTTATGCAGCATTTTCTCTTTCCCTTTAAAATGTCCATAAGACTGTTAGCTGCATCATATTAAATTATTCACTCTAAAAGTTCAACTTTTGCATATGTCTTAATATTGCATCAATAATCCTTTTCCTGAATTTAATTCCTGTACTTAAACACATGAGTAAATGTAAGCATCTGAAAAGACATATTTAAATAAAGGAAATTACTGACATTGAGAGTAACACTTACTGAGCTAAACAAAGCATTAAAATATATTATGTATAATATATATATTGAAGCACATTAAAAGACCCTCCATCTACTGTATATGCTTTATGTAATAACTAAAAGGCATCTTCTTTTCCGTGTATATTTGTTCTAGTTTCATTTGTGAGTTCTTTTTATGTTGTTATGAAGAAAACAATTTCTCATCAAAACTTGTGAATGTACTTCAGGGTTCTGGGCTTTTCATTTTTTGTAGAGATATTGTTCATGTGGTATCTGTCTTAATTTTCAGATAAAGACTTGAATAAATGAGAAAAGCTTTTAAAATATGTATTGATGTAAATATGACTCATATAACAATCAGAATACAGTGAGAAGACAGCCTGATGTGAAAATAGGATTGTACAGTGGGAAATTTGTGGTACAAACATGTATTTGCATCTGGTAATTACTTTAAAAGGGTTTTGAGAAAATACTATGCATGCCATTAAAATGTAACAGGTGGGCCATTTACACCANAAGGGTTTTGAGAAAATACTATGCATGCCATTAAAATGTAATAGGTGGGCCATTTACACCAGCACATTGTTTATTGTCATTAGAAATCCATTGCAAAAAAATAAGTTTCCTGCTGATCACCCCAGCAAATGTTTGTGCTATTTATAAGGGTTCCAAGGAAAACTGGATTCTACTGCAGTATATTACCCCCCAAAACTTAAATAAAGGTGATGACAACTAAACCTTTACCAAAGCTCCTACCTCCCAGAATTCCATGCTAAGAACTTACCTTCTCTCCTCTGTCAAACATCTGTATGACCTACTTTCTTCTTATTAACTACATCTTATTCTGGTACTGGGGATTGGGAGTTATACAGCACAGGAACACTCTGCTCTATTTAAGACAAAAACCTACTGTTGAATTCAATGTCACAGCAGAGTTTTATAGCAGTGAGGAATTGCCTTGATAAATGGCCCTGACATTAGCGTTTTCATGACTCTACCTTCAATGTCATCGCATCACAGTGCAGAGTGCTAAAGTAAGACCACTGCTACCTTCCAACAACATATTAAGTTGAAGCTCACTCTATCTCTGGATCCCATAGGCACAATAAATGGAGAAAATAACACATTTACAAACTGATAAAACCCAGCAAAGCTAATAAAATCAGACACTTTATGGCTTGGCTAATAGTGTCCCTTGAAGGGCATCAAATAACACATCATGTACTGCTCTGGGGGAAATCAAATTAGGTACAGCAATGCTCCCTCTGAACTATGCATTTGAATAGGCAGGAGATACTAAAGCTAATCAACTCATAATGAGAGAAATTTTACGATTAATGTCCTGTTTTTGTTAACGTGGATCTATTCTGTTTTGATAGGAGCAGCGATCACCTATCAAATTGTTCCAATTTCAATAAGGAAGTTCTTTCAAAATTTTAGAAATATTTCAGTTATTACACTCTCTTTCCTAACCCTGTATGTGAGAGTCTATTGGAAGGACATCATCATATGTCACCTTAGCAAAGAGGATTTTTTTTGTTATTGCCAGACAACTGCAACAATAGCTACATTATTCAATTCTTCTGGCTCAAATATTTAATACATATCCTTTTCATTGTCTGATAACACATTCTGAGCAGCCATAAAAAAAAAATACTTATTGCCTTTGTTCTCATAATGTAGTTTAAAACAATACTTCAATTCCACTTTTGTTTTACTCTGCCGCACCTGGATTTCACTCTGTTTATCTTAAGCACCAAGCATCAGATCTAGTCTGTGCTGAGGCCTAGCTACCGGTTCTAGCTCCCTTGATCTCTGACCACTCCCCTCATTGTAACAGTCTAGTGTGCAAGGAGTTCAAAACCAAACTTGTTAAGTAGTATAGAAATGTGGTGCAGGGTGCCTTGAAAGGCAGTAACACTCATTTGTGCTCTGATTCTATCAGATCTGCCAAGCTAATCAATGTCAGGCCTGGATAATAATAATGGAGATTTCCAAGGACAAGCTAGACTAAGAAAGAAAGGTCTTTCATTCTTCCATTTTTGTCATTATCTCAAAGATTATGAAGAGAATGCCAGTCTGCTTCAGAGCAGAGAGAACGCTTTTTTTTTTTATGGTTTTTTTTAGTCACGTTAAGTCTAAAAACTGAGACCTGGAGACCTGTTTGCTATCACTGCTAAAAAATACCACAGTATATCAAATCTTTAAAACAGACAGTATGTGTTCTTGACCCAAGGAACTTGCAATAGAAAAGCACAGCAGGTATTTCTGTAGAGCACAGTAAATTATTTTTGAAAAGCAAAACTACAAAATGGTGTTTGTGAATAATGTGTCTGAAAATCATAAAGGGTAGGTGGTACCTTACATGGAGAACGCATTGCCTTTTCTAGGATTCTGGGCTCATATGTTGTTGCCATATTCCAGCAATGTCTGCAGATCTATCATCTACGGTTTAAACTCATTTCATGAGAAATAGTGATCACTGTTATGAATTCAGGAGCAACTGCTAAAAATATCCATATTCTTTCATTACATACACAATAGAACTAGATTATAGTGAGACTGAACAAATAACTTCCTGGGTTTAGATATTAAGCTGCTTATAAGTAATTGGGTATTAGTTTTGTCAGGTAAAGTATAGTCCTAACTCCTGATTAGCTGTAGTGCAATCGCTGTTTGTTCTCCTTTAGAAATTACATTCCATCGTTGAAATTGCTGCATATCTCAGATATGTGAAATAATCTTTATTTACAGGAGATTTGATGCACTTACAAGAAAGCGAATATATATATACTTATATAAGCTGACAGAATCAAAGATCCTTGAAGAACATGGAACCCCACCCTATGCATGGCAGAAGGTTGCTCGTGTAATTTCCTGCAGTGCAAAGGAAGTCTTTTGTATTGGATAGACCTGACTAAATGACAGTATTGGCAGTCATTGATAGGTTGACTCAGTGATAAGTCAGATAAAATCTTATCATAACATTAAAAAATATCTTTAGTAGTTGTGAAGGGACTTATCTGAATTGTCATATTTCAATATGACCGTGTTTTCATATTTCCAATAGATATATTGGAACATTCAGACAAACATTTCTTCACTAGTAGGAGCTCTTCTGAGAATCAAAATATTCCTGTTACAATGTTTTCTTTTTTTAAAATTAAGGAAAAGAAAAGAAAAGAAAAGAAAAGAAAAGAAAAGAAAAGAAAAGAAAAGAAAAGAAAAGAAAAGAAAAGAAAAGAAAAGAAAAAAGAAAAGAAAAGAAAAGAAAAGAAAAGAAAAGAAAAGAAAAGAAAAGAAAAAAAGAAAAAGAAAAAACAAAATAAAAGAAAACAAAATTAAAAAAAAAGAAAAGAAAAGAAAAGGAAAAAAGAAAAAAGAAAAGAAAAAGACAAGAAAAGAAAAAATAAAGAAAAAGAAGAAAAGAAAAGGAAAAAAGAAAAGAAAAAAGAAAAATATGACAAACTTTCTTAACTGTGAGGTTTTTTCACCTTTTCTCACCTTTTGAACTTTTATGAATCCTTCTTATATATGAGGCACTAGCACATCTACTATAAGTAAGCAGTTGGATCTGTCGCATGAATTAAATGGTTCTGACATGTTTTTATGAGATCACAGCATGTCTTGTTTTACCAGAAAGATTGCTGCATGCTCTATGGTTGCATAGTTTCTAGGTCAATGTAGTTCTCACACAGCTGATCAAAGGCTGACTGACATGCCTTGGAAGATAGAATAAGCAATTCAGGAAGTGTTATTTATCTCATCTAAGCATATGTCTGTTACAGTCTCAGTTACCCTAATTAAATGTTCATGTATGCTGTACTAATGTCTGATACTGATATAATGTAATCAGTCATTCATATTCACAGTGGTTTATATGTCCTTTAATTAAGGACAGAAAATAGGTTTGTGCAAAATGGAAGATAAGAACTGAAATTTCTATTCTGTACTGAGGCAATTGACCATTTAAAAATTTTGTGAATTTGACTCTAAATATGACTGTGTTGTCTAAAATTGTCGGGTACAATGAAAAGCCAGGAAAGCTAGACCTAATCTCAATTCTGCAAGAAGGGAAACCTCTTAAGGAATAGGTTTAACCTAATAAATTAACATATTAATATCAACTTCCTTTTCCCAACCTGTGAAATTATGAAGATAGCCATATTATCTCATAAGTTTCTGCTGTGGCTCTTTGTTAACAGTTGCAGTGTACCTTAATATTTGGGCATATATAGAACATACGTTACCTTCCTCTGTCCTTTCTGCAACAGCAATTGCATTCTCTTCCACTCCTTTTTTAACCTCCCTTTTGTTCTGTCGGCATCAGCTACCTTTCTGAGATGATCTAAATGATGTACATCTTTTTTACACAGATGTGTTAGATAAATAGACAAGTAATAAACACATGATACATGCCTAAATAGCCATAGATATAATCAGTAATAAAGTCTAAATGATAGCTAGCTGAATAATTGATTCTAAGTTGTGTTTAACTATATTTTCCACCAACAAAGACTTGAATAGCTGAAGGTATTAATGCAACACAAACAAACATTGAGGTGCTGAAGTATGTCCAAAGAGCAATGAAGCTCGTGGGTCTAGAGGACAAATCCTGTGAGGAATGGGGTTTTTTAGCCTGGAGAAAAGGAGGCTGAGGGGAGACCTTATCGCTCTCTACAACTACCTGAAAGGAGGTTGTAGTGAGGTGGTTGTCAGTTTCTTTTCCTAAGTAGCAAGCGATAGGACAAGAAAAAATGGCCTCAAGTTGCGGCAGGGGAGGTTTAGATTGGATATTAGGAAAAATTTCTCCACTGAAAGGGTTATCAAGTATTGGAATAGGCTGCCCAAGGAAGTGGTGGAGTTATCATCCCTGGAGGTATTTAAAAGACGTGTAGACGTGGCGCTTAGAGACATGGTTTAGTAGTGGACTTCGCAGTGTTAGGTTAACGTTTGGCTTGATGATCTTAGAACTTTTCCAACCTAAATTATTCTGATTTTATGATTCTAACTCCTTCATTTGTTTTCAGGTAATGTATTATAAGCATGTAACCTTCTATTCTTTTCTATCATCACAAAGGAGAATGGATATATAAACAAATAAAAAAACCTAAAATCAAATCTGCAGTATGAAGAGATTAAATCCATTTATTACTCTATTAGAAGCAGTGTTACAAGAGTTACAGGTAGCAAATGGTACTTTTTCACTGCAAAGGAGTTTGCACTCTAACCCTCTTCACACTGAACAGTTCACCTGTACATGATGATCTGTTCCTGTGTTCATTTTATATCAGCTGAGCAAGATGTCTTCAATTTTTTTTTTTTACCCCCCTAAGATACAGAAAACAAACACCAGTGTGGTGACTTAGTCTAGGCTGGCTGTCAGACCCCCACCCAGCAACTCTTTTGCTCCCTCTCCTCAACTGAGAGGAAATAAAATGGAAAAAGCTTGTGCATCAGGGTAAAGACAGGCAGATCACTTACCAATTACTGTCACAAGCAAAACAGACTGGACTTGGGGAATATTAATTTAATTTATTGGTGATTAAAAATATAGTTAACAAACTAAAAACACCTTCCTCCCACCCCCCACTTCTTCCCAAGTTCAACTTCACTCCTTCATTCCCAACTCTTCTACCTCCTCTATACCTTGAGCGGCACAGAGGGGGTGGGGAAAGGGGGTTGCAGTCAGTTCATAACACCACATCCCTGCTGCTTCTTCCTCCTCACACTTTTCCCCTGCTCCAGCATGGGGCCCCTCCCACAGGACACAGTCCTTCATGAACTGCTCCAACAGGAGTCCTTCCCATGGGCTGCAGTTCTTCAAGAATGGCTCCATCACAGGTCCTTTCCATAGGGCACGGTCCTTCAGGAACAGACTGCTTCAGAGTGGGTCCCCCATGGGCCACAGTTCCTGCCAGAAAACATGATTCTGAGTGGGCTTCTCTCCATGGGCTGCAGCTGCTGCCAGGAACCTGCTCTAGAATGGGCTCGCCATGGTCTGCAGCTTCATTCAAGGCACATCCACCTGCTCTGTCAATGGGTCCTCCATGGGCTGCACTGTGGATATCTGCTCTGACACAGTCCTCCATGAGCTGCAGGCAGGCAACCTGCTCCACCATGGTTGTCTCCACCTGCTGCAGAGGAATCTTTGCTCCCATGCCTAAAGCATCTCCTCCCCCTCCTTCCTCACTGACCTTGGTGTCTGCAGGGTTGTTTCTCTCATTTTTTTCTCACTCCTCTCTCTCACAGCTGCTACAAAGTGGTTTTTAGCCTTTCTCAAATATGTTTTCACAGACATATCACCAGCTTCATTGATGGGCTCATCTTTAGCAAGCGGTGAATCCTATTTGGAGCCAGGTAGAGCTCGCTTTGTCCAAGACAGGCTCTGTTCTCGCAGAGACCACCCCTGCAGCCCTCCCTGTTACTAAAACCTTGCCACATAACCCTAATACAACCAGTTTCCAAAGAAGAAAGGAGGTTGAGGAACTTCTTTTCCCAAGAAGAAGACATTCCTGAAGATTATCTTAATAACATACTTAAATTAATTTGTCAATAAAATATTAATTTCTTCTTCAGTCTGAGGTTTTAAATTCTGAGCACTACACAAATCCATCTCTTGAAGGGTCACAAAATGCTATCTAATATTTCAGTGAATTGGTGTCGTGGTTTCAGCCCAGGCGGTAACAAAGCACCACAAAGCCGCTCACTCACCCCCCACCCCCGCGCCTGGCCACGTTGGGATGAGGAGAAAATCCAAAGGCAGGCTTGTGGGTCGAGACAAGGACTGGGAGGGATCACTCCCCACTTATGTTCACGGGCAAAAGACAGGCTCAACTTGGGGAAGAAACAAAATCAATTTAACTTACTACAAATCAAATCAAAACAAGGGTATTAGGAAGGAAAACCAAACATCAGAACACTTTCCCCCACACCTCCCACCTTCCTGACTCAACTCCATTTCCGGTGCTTTCTACCTCCTCCCCCCGGCGGCGCAAGGGAACAGGGGATGGGGCTTGAG
>VYZV01016346.1:39788-52195 GCA_013401275.1 Pandion haliaetus
TTTTTTTTTGTAAACTCAGTCATCAAGACCACTTGAACCTGTTCTGGGGGAATCACAGTGTTGTACATGCAATTCCTAATTCTGCCAATCCTGTAGCCTAGTTTCTTATATTGAGGCAATAATTTTCTACAAATCCCTGGGAGATTAATGTTTTTATCCATGTAAATATAAGAAATTACTTTTAATACGACATAAGAAGCAGAGCTAGGTAATAACAGTTCAGCTGCCATACAGTTTCCACTACAAGACTTTCTAAGAAAGCTGCTTGAGTGTTCAGACTGATTTTTCTGAAAGTTTCAGCAGAACTACTCCAACCACTTCTGAAAATAAATTAATGAAATCTTTTCTTTTTTCAATCTCCCATTAAAAACGAATGTTAGAATAGTTTAAAAAAGACGCTGTAGCAGCCCCACCATTTAGAATAGGAATTTGAAATGTATCAAAACACACACCCTGACTGGCTGGCTTATGACCTATACTTTTTCTAATGACTGGCGATATGTCACAAAGATGGAAGACTTTGAAGACCCCTATTTGCATATGCCTTGTACAATCCTATTAGAGTTTAGCAAGTAAATTAACTTCATTTCTCCTGAGCATGCTCTGGTGTTAGATCACTTTTTGGTGTTCTGAGTTCTGTCACATCAGGTAGAAGAGAGGATGACACTGTCTGACTTGAAATGACAAGGTTTGGGTGCACAGCTAAGGCTAGTGGAAAGTCTAAGTTTAAAAAGACATGTATGAAAAGTGAAAATAAATGCTCTTTTGTAGATTGGAGAAAATAACCTGCAGAAAAAACCCTCTGGCAACCCTGATGACTGATTTCACTGGAAGAGCCTGGCACTTCCCCACTTCATTCACTTCTGGAACAACCTTAGCAAAACTAAATAATTACAGCCCTCTACACAAATGAGCAAACCTCATCAACTTACAATTTTAAAATGAAAATTTCAAAATTATATCCTTTAATTATATTTAACCTGTGCCTTTAAGCAGTTTTTTATTTTAATCTTTACATAAGGTCTTGCTTACATAAGATGTGAGACATATACACCTAATATGTGATAAATCTTACATGAGATGTGAGAAGTTTGGTAAAAATCGTCCTCTAATTAGAATACTTCTGTCTGCAAAAAACCTTTACCTACTCAAGTGGAATTCTTCAGTGAGTTATTTTTCTCATGCCTTTCTCCTGCACCATTGACTTTAGATAGACTGTTTTTGCAGAGAAGTTCACTAACGATAACAAAATAGACATCATTCCTTGCATCTGCTCAAAAAAGTTCTGCCTTTTTAATAGATCACTCTTTCATTGTATGGTGAATACAGAGAAACACTGCAATTTTCAGTATTAAATCCTTCATTCCTCATCCTCTCTTGAGCTTCCACTGTGCAAAGTGAGTCAATGACCTCATGTTGTACAGCAAATGAGAGGGAAAACAAAAGCCTCTGATGCTACTCACCATGTCAACAGCCAATACTTACTTACTTCAGCTAATGAAATGGGTCTCATTTAATTTGGGTGCTGTTTGTTCCCCACTTTGATTTGCATAAAGTTCTCCAATATTGCCGTAATTTTCTGTTTGTTGGGTTTGTCCATTTTGGCTTCACATATTCACCATTCAATTTTCTGTTGTTGTAGGAGTAACAAAGTTAGGAAATGTCCTCTGATATTTCCTCTTCGAATTTCCTCATGGCAGTATTGCTCAAGCAGTTCATTTACCTTCATGGAGAAGGGATTTGGGCTGAGAGCTGTACAACTGGAATTTTTCATCTGTCTACTAGTTTGATAAATCATCACGTCTTTGCTAGGAAGCTAGTCATACTGCCTTATCTACCTGTCTTTAGGCTTTTTTGTAGAACATCCCATAGTCTTTCATATAGTCTTGTATAAATTCCATGAGTTAGATAGGAAAAAGAGACTGTTCATGCCCAAATTAGATATCCAAAGTGAAGTGATATGAATAATCTTTTATTCCTGTGAGACCCATCAGGAAAAAGAAAACAACATAGAAGTTCCCTCTCAGATTAGTCAAAGTTGAGAAAAATCATTCAGATGACATTGTTGAGTGACCAAAAATCTCTTTTCATTCCAATTTGTGCATATAGTAACATTGAAAATATTTTTGCAGAAAAACAAAGTGTTAAATGAGAAAGGGCTTCACATTATGATTTAAACATTCTCATTAAAATCCTTTTAATTTTTATTAAAATCAGTGATGTAAACAAAACATGCAGGAGAAATTTCTGATTCTCAGATATCAAAAATTTGGAAAAAGGCAAAAGACACCGTGATATGTGGTTGTGATTAGCTTGATGGAGGTGAACACACAGGGGCAGAAAAGAATTTTGCTGGTAGTTATTTGAAAATGGTTCTGTAATGAAAAATATTAGAAAACTATTTTTCGTGAACTGTAATAATTCTATTATATAGCCTTTGGATTAACACAATGTACACAAGAAGAAAAAGTAGAAAACACACACTCACAAATATACCTTAAAATGTGCTTCATTCTGAATTGTTACTCTATGTTTGAGATATATTTAAATTTTTATATTCTTGTATAAGAAGCAAATTAATTCTAGATAATACATTTTTTTTTTCCCCTCATAACAAACTTCTCATTTACAATTCAGCTAAAGATGTTTGACAGATTATATATTCTAGTTCAGGTAACCTTCATTTTCTGTTGCACTGGTCCTCTGAATTTGAAAGACAGTGACAACCCAGGGGTATAGTATAAAAATGTGTTTCATATGGTTTACATCTCTTTTCAGCTTTTATTATTTTATTGCAAACATAATATTGTTCTAAGAAAAAGGAAAAGAAGATTTTGTTCTATTCATTCTTTGCAGCTCCACCTTTCTTGGGACTTTTTGAAATAATGGTATTTAAAATTAAATGCAGGGCTGCTCTAATCTCCTAAAGCAAAATCCTTTAAGATTTGGCAGGTACATTTTGAAAAGCCCCTTGGGAACTGAGAGATAAAATAAAAAAATCTACCATCAACTTATTTTTTTTCTGTCTAAAGCAGTATGGTCCCTAACTTCTACTGCATATGTAAAAACTTGTAGAATAATCTATGAATTTTTAAATGGGTCAGTTACACAATCATAAAAGTGTATTTTCCCATGAGCACAACATTCCTAATAGCCTTCTGAAAACAGGCCTCAGAATAGGCAAAATATAACTTTCCTTTGCAAGTTCCATTTTCACTGCTATAGGCTAGATATGTGTTACAAAAAAAGAAGAGGAAAATTAAGGCAGTAACCATAAAATGGAAGCAAAGAACAGCCTCAATTCATAATAGAAAATTGAACGATGCATATTAAATACAGGTTTAGATTCTAAATTATTAAAGTTTTTAGGATTTTCATAAAATATAACAACATCTCAAAAGATATTATTTAAAGTTTTAAGACGAATATCAGTTGTAAAGAAAGGACAGGTGGCGAGAGGGATTTTATTCTCCCTAATTCAGACTTATTCCCTGGGAACACCATGTGAGCCGCAGTTGAATTCATCAAGCACCATCGATGACACTAGCAATAATAGAAGCAAAAGTATCTCCTCGACCTATATTGATGTGCACATAAACATATTGATGACTCTCTTACTTTACAACCTCTGTCATTTTCCCATCTACTATGACATCAAACCCATAACCTTACCTAAGCCACAACCTTACTGAAAACTTTGCTCTCCACTGAAACGCCTCCACTGCTTTCTCACTTTGCAGCATACTTTTATCATCTAAACTAAGGTTCTGTGCCCAGGTCCCACACCAGGGTTTCCTTCCATGTCTGTGCATTTAGTTATGTCTCCTCAAGCTACAGCCTTGTCTCTAAGGCTTCAGCTACATGTTCTCTCCAACTGCAGCACCAGTTCCCTTATACCAGAACCCAGCTATGTTCCACTCATTTGTAGATAAGTGGTCTCAATAGGCTTATCTTCCATCTTCTGCTTCAGGGCTATGTGAAGCCTTAGTAGGACACTCAGCCTTTTCTGTAGATTATTTTAGAATCACTTAATTGGGATCTTCACAACTGTTTTGTTGGATCAGCAGATACTAAAGTACATTCTGCTGTTAGGAATTCATTCAGTTCATTCATGAGATAAGTCTTCAGTTTAATTTTGCTCAGTTTGATTGATTTACGCCCTGGGTACAATTCTATATTGCAAAGCTAGTTTAAGAGGTTTCCATTCTCTGTGGTTCCTATCTGCTTGCCTCTCGCCTCCCACAGCAATTGACTCTCCTGTCAGTTGTGTTGATACTGCTGTTTGAGATAACGTGTTATAAATTAGATTAGTGAAATCATCTGGATGAAAGAAAAAATCAAGCAAAGGACTTGTATACAAAAATTTAAATCTTTTTTCATAAACCAACATTTCCTCCCAATAAACATTTTGCCTTGCTCTTCTTTAGCTTGCCTCCAGCTACTATAGTTTCTTCTGATATCAAGGTACCTGAAAGCTCACATAGTTATTTAAGTTGTGAAAGGATAGAAAGGTATGTTGTAAAGACCCTAGTTTTTCAGATCATAGCTGTCTGGCTGCTATATTATGCAGCTAGGCAGTATCATACTTGTTCACTGGCATTTTTGATTTCTAACAGAGGTGCCGTAAGTGCAATACTGCTACAAAATGGACAGTGAATTATGTAGAACAATGGATATAAAAATGCTTAATCTCCTTAATTGCTACTAGGCTACTGCAAAAGGAAGTTTATATCTTACTGACAGGTGTAAGGAGAACTGATGCCTGTGCTCCTTGGTAGCTTATATTCTTTTCACCTCAAACTGTTTCATGTATAGTTAAAAGGTTAAAAGAATAGGTTTACATCTCTTAAAAGTATTACTTCACGTATTTTATTTCACCCATGTGACTGTTCACTCAACTCATGCTTAGATTTTGGCTAACCCAGCTCGTGCTAAGTCCTGATGTATGCTGGGAGCAGACCACTACGTAGTCAGGGCAGGTGGCCGGGAAGAGCTGAAGGGCCATTATGCAGCCATGGTCACCTGCAAATTGCTGTCCCTGGCAGCCATTATCTTTTGTCTGGAAGTTTCCTCAGAATCCACTAACTTATGGAAATGGTACAGACCAAACCTCCAAGCTGGAGGGTGTAAAACATCAGCTTACTCAGAAAAGCTTTTGAAGCGGATCCAAGAGCAGCTGGACTGCTGAGGCTTTCCTGCTGTCCAGTGTAATAACAGGGGACACCCGCACCGTAAGGGAGGAAGAAGGATAAGCACCCTCACCGTCGGCTAGATAACCAATCCTTTTCTTTTGCTCATAGGTCCACAATATTAAGAGTAACAGGTCATAAGTTATGAAATCTTGTGACTTGAATGGTGAATAAGCAAATAAACTTCATAGACCAGTCTGGGCAAAAAGGGGATTTAGCTCCTGTTTGTCGTGTTTGTTTGTCATATTTCTTCATGAGCTCATGAAATAAGAGTTTAAAACACAGAGTATGTTGTCCTGTAAGTTTGAGAGATCCGAACGGACCCACTAATCCGTTAATGCCATTTTTCCTTTGTTTTTAGGTAGAATGTGGAAACTTTCCATTCCGTAAGCCTAAAGTATCTCCTCTGTGCAAAAAAATTGCATGGGTCCTAAAGTAGTTTTGTAGAAGATGCATGAACAACTGCTCCCTATTTAAAATGAGCTGTTGAAATGTTTCCCTACAAATACCATGTTTTCTCTGGTGCTTTCACATCTTCATTTCATTGTAGACACATAAATCTGACCAAGTAGTAGGTCCAGGAAGGTTGACGATAGTGTGATTTCCTGTCTGCAAAGCCGTCTTAGAATGATCACAGTGACAAACTGTGGTTGTGATAGTTTGGATGTCAATCAAGAGCCAAACCATTCTACAGTTTGTGCACCAAAGACTGCTTTTCTCACCTGAGGCTAAAAGAGAATCACAGAGTTCATTGACTCGAGGCGCACTTTCATCACCTCCTCGTAGGAAGTCTTGTGATATTTCCCTGCTTTGGTTCTCACTGCAGAGCAGTTTCATGACACAAAAATTAGGCTTCTTTAGTCCAATTTGTTTTCTGGAACTAAACCAAAAGATTTGTTTCAGAAGCACACATAATCCACTTGGTAATGTTTAATTAGTCCATGGGATGATAAGATATAGACTATAAGATAGTCTAAAGTAAACTTTTCATACCAGATATATTGTGTGCCGAGTATTCCAACTGTTTTCTTCTACCATTCCACTGTTATTGCATCATTCTGGTTGTTAATCTATATCTAGTCTTAAAAGTATGCAGGAGAATTAACAGTGGGACACTTCTGGGTTATGAGAGGAGGGAAAAGATTGGAACCCTTTTCTTAGTTATAGTCAAAAGTGAGTATTTTTATGGCTTACAATTATTGTGTCAAAACACAGTTTAATGCAACTTTTAAAGCTTAATTAATTTTAAAATTTTATTAAATGATTTCTAGGGCAATTTATAAGTACTTTCATTCTAGGTGCGTAATATATCTATAGCAGGCAGAGTGGAACTGAATAATGATTAACTATTAAAGTCCTAAGGTGCAGATAGATGGGGGGTTTAATCACTAGTCTTTATGTAAGTGCCTTTTATTGGGGTTTCAACTGCTTTATTTGCACTTGCTCATTTGCAAGTTTATGTACACAGTGATTGTGATGTATACATTGCACATGCTGTAGTTCAATTTAACTGACAGATTATTTTCACATTATTATAATAGCTCTGTTTTTCCAATTGCTACAGCTAGATTTCAGAGAAACATTCTATACATCATGCCAATATAGTTAGCTAAAGTGGTCTCCTGTTATTTTAAATAAGACTTTGGTAACTTGTTTCAGGCAATATTAAAATGCTTTAGGCAATGTCAAGTAGTTCTGGCCAGGCTGAGCTTTCCTTGTTTTGTGGGGTTTTTTTCCCCAGTTTATCTGGCTTATGGCCATGATTCCTGACAATTATACAAGCATTCTTAGATTAAATATTTATTAGTTTATTTCCTTACATATCCTTTCAATTCATCCAGAACGGAAGAGATTTTCAGAGCCATGCTATTTCCAAACAAGTTATTTTAGCAGAGTTCCAGCAGATGCCCTTTTTGAGCAGAATACATACCTGTACGTAGACATATGTACATATGCAGATATACACATAGCTTTCCCTTTGGAAAGGTCTCTCCTAAGTACTTTCATCAGGAAAAAAATTGCTGTTTGGATGGGACAGATGATGCTAAGTCTATAATGAAGATGCATTAATCTGGGAAGATGCACATAAGAACTGTATAGCCCAATACACTCAGCAGATTTGGAAAGAATGAGAGCTTCTGTCTAACACTAAACAAACAGAAGTACCAATCCCATAAATTACATCTATGAGAATAAAAGAGCAAAAGTTTCATTTGAACTTTGCAGCTGCTAAAATGCCTGTCCCAACAAGCAAGGTAGGAAATGTATGACTGACCTAGTCCATTAATCCTTATTGCATATTAAATGTTTGGGTCAGGTTTTAGTGATCAGTGTTTTAGTGGCTTACAGAGAACAATAGGTTTAGACATGTCACTACTGCTCCCCCTATGTTGGAGGAAAAGAGTGTCAAAATGATAAAGTGCCCACTACAAAAGTTTTTGGAATTTCAGCAATATACAGTACTGCTCAATTAGAGTATGGCACCAGTAAAACTTGGGTTGTCACTCACTGACATTTTGTTCAACATAAAACTAAAAGTAAGAGTGTCTGCCCTCTTAGATGCTGACGCATCAATGATTTATAGGTGTATAAAAAGACAAACATAGTGTAAAAATACACAAATCCCTATGTTCTCAAGAACTCCATCACCTCCGGAAGCAGCTGAGTATTCTTAAAATTAACATTATTCTATGGAGACTAATTTCAGTAAGCTCTTTCTGTAGTCAGTGGATATCCTTCTCAAGGGGATAATTCAGAACACCTAAGTTGGATCTTTTTGTGCAGCATTTTAACAGAACTGTTTTTTAGATGAACTTCTTTCTTTCTTTTTACCAGGCAACCAAGTGAGACCATTATCTGTAAACTGGAATATTTTGTATTTCTGTGGTAGGAAGCTGAAGTTGTAATGTGAGAGCAGATATAGATACGTACTTGAAAGGAATAAGCACTGATTGGACGGTGATACGGTGAAATGTCTAGAGTGCTCAAAGAGCAGGTTATTGGAACTCTTAATGCCCTTGCACAGAAAGAATTTGAGTACTTTTTCTTGCAAAAGTTTCTCAAAAACTTAAGTAGTAAAAATGAGCATGTAGGCCAAGAATATCCACTCCTATTCTTTAGAGATCCTAATCTTCGAAAATACATGAGGAAATAAAATAAGTTTAACAGAAATAATTAAGTCTCGGTAGTTTTTATCCACACCGTGACTGAATACTGACAAAAGTGGAAGAAGGATCTACTAAATCCTTCTCTGGATCCCTCATGAAAACAGGCAAAACAGCAAAGCATCTAGTCTTTCTCTCATTGTGTTAAACATCTTCATAATGTTACAATAACACTGAAAATCCAAGCATAGCAAATTTATCACTTCCAGATTCCCAGTCTGTTCTGCTTGTAAAAAACCCTGTATTTTATTGAAGGTTTAATACTTTTAAGACACAGACTCATCTGACTTCTTCAATTCAAGAAAGCTTCCTCAGCTATACCCTGAAAATTCCAGGAATTTAAATCAAAATAATTCTTTCTGATGTCTGGCTTGGTACAACTTCGTCCTCTCATGATCAGTGGCATAGAATGATTCAAATCTGCAAACCAATCCTCCATAAGTCAGTGACCCACCTGTCACTCTCACAGTGTGTGTTTGTTTATAGAATGTATTAAAAAATTATTCCTTTGCATAATTCTGTAACTATGTAAATTGGTTGCTTTATCACGAGTCACTATATTAGAAAAGTACTGTACAATAAAATTGTTATACAGAAAACTAAAGAGACAAAAAACTAAATGAGCTACTCAAGAAATTCTGCTGATCTCTCTACTGAATTCTACACTTCTCATTTGTTAGATTTAGTAGTGTCATGGATACCTTGAATTTTGCACCTTCTTATTGTATGGCTTTCAGGCACTGTCTCAGTTATTTTCACTGATTTAACCAGGAATGCACTTATTAGAAGCTATTTTACCTTTTCAACCTATTGATGTACTTCAGATTGAAAAAAATGGGTTTTTTTTCAGGAGACAACCCCTTGATAATTTATTAGTTCATAAATTCAGCTGAAATGATACAAGATCTTTCACTTGCCTGTACACAGGAAAAAAAAGTCATTTTCATGACATTGATTGATATAATTTTGCTGTTTATTCGGGTAGCTTGACTATTGACAACAAAGAGTAGTTATAATGGAAACGATAAAAAAAAAGCCCTAACCACTGTTACATTAATAACAGAACATCATGATTATGAAGCATCCTGTTTATTAAAATAGAAGTTAACTATTCTTCAAGTTTGGAAACTATAAGAAGAAAAAATAAAGTTGACTTTAACTGTAAAGAAGTTACTTCCAAATACCAGGTTTATAATACTGAAACTTAGAAAAAGACTACACAGAATTAGTTAATGAGAAGTATTCTTAGGGCAAGCTCACTTCTTTACTTGGTGAAAATGAGTCTGTCTGGTGTACTTCACTGTGCCCATGAGAAGCTGGGAGCTTATCACCTTTCACTTTCGTAATGGATTAGGTGTTAAATGAGAATCAAAGAACTTGGAGATTTCTTGATTTATATGCAATACTGAAAACTCAATATTTCATGGATAATGCTTCTGTTACAAGAGTTCTAATTTCATGAGTAACAGATTGAGTGGGGGGCTATCAGTAACAGACTAACTTGTTTGAATATTGGAAATTGTGATTAATGACATTTCAGAACACAGCGTAGATCAAATTTAGATGCTGTTCTACAGAATGCCACATGTTATAAGGACATTTTTCTGGGAACAGCAATTTGCACTTATTTCAAGAGTTAGCTATTGGTGGAAAAACTTATTTTATAGATGGAACATGTTGCTATCCCTGTGGGTCTAGAGAGATTTGTTTCCTTCTAAGGGTGGGTAGTTTGTTTTCAGTAGGTGGAAAAGGAACAACTGTGGGGTAGAAGGTGGCATATAATCTGAATCAACAATTTAACTGTAGGAAGAACTGTGGCAGAGACATATCCTCTCATGCTCACAGTAACAGACTTTCAGTTCATCTCCATTATCTGGGAATGAGATTGAGGAGGGGTTTATGTGGAGAGCAAATTAAGACTGTTTCACACTGCATCACCCACCTACTGATGGATAGAGTTACACAGGGCAGATTCCTAGTACCTTTCATAAGGATGAAATCCAGTTTACAGTTTAGTAAATGGAATATTTCTTCATCCTAATATCTATTTTTTAATCTCAATGCATATTTGTTTACACAAAATAATTCCTTAATTAGTTGAAAACTTCAAATTATTTCAGTGGGTTTTCCCTGGACTATGGACTTAATTCACCTTGAGAAAAAAACAGTATAATCAAATTAATTGACAATTTTTTTTTAAGATAAAATCTTTGCTATGAAGTAAGGACTATCTAGAATCACTACTGAACAGCAGAGCCAGGAGAACCCAGGCATAGATTTCTTGTATCTCCTCATTTTAAATGTCTCTTGGGATTCCACCTATTTTGAGATTTATGATCTATTACAAACTTTCCATACAGTTATGCAAATCATTCTCAAGTGAGATGGTAAAGGAGCATTGTATGGATATTTTGAAGCCATCTAAAAGAGGACAATAATGCTCAAATGAAAATTTGAAGGCTGCACTTTCTGATGTTCTTTACACAGAATTACAACTTTATCCATAAATAGTGTCATTTTCTTACGAATAAATTATTTAAAAGTAGATAAAGAGTAACAATATTTTGGTTTATATGAAATACAAAAAATACACAGCCTAATTAATATCAGAGTTTAATCTCTTATCACAATTTTCTAAGGATTACCTTCATAGTCTGATTTGAAAAAATGCTGGAAACCTTAGCCAATTAGAAGAGCACAGCACACTTCAGAATATACCTGTGCTAAAAGAAAGAAAAGGTTCATGATAAAGTAAACACATTAGTTTTAATTCTTTACGTCCCTTTCCATTCCACTTCAGTATCCATGATAGTATACTTAAAATTTGAAGTACAATTTTATATAATGAAAGTTATTATCTGGGCCAACAAACCTTATTTTCACTGTCTTAACAGTACTTCCCCTTTTTTCCTTCTTTTTCTCTTTTTCTCATTCAGTTATATTGTAGAGGACCAAATATTCACTGCCCTTCATTTATGTGCATAAAGCTTTACTCGTTGAGTAAGCGAGCAGTTTCAGTATTTGAAAGAGGACACACAGAACTCTCACATTGTGCAATACTAGGTTTTGGACACCCAATTTTTATTCCTCTTTATTCAAGGTCTAGAATTTTTTGACTCACGAGAAAGTGCTACTGCTTAAAATTTATTCTTTTTGTTTCTGCAAAAAGTTGGAACTTTTTTTATTATTTACTCCATATGTCTTATTTTAAATAAAATAGTATCATCATTTACCTTTATCTTTTATGATAGTAGAGCTACTTCCTAACTCTTCTTTAAAAAATTTTAATACTTTTAGAAAAAGCAAAAGGCTAGTACAAGGCACATAGACATTAAAGCATGTTCTCAGAATCTGAGGAATGTTAAATAAATGTAAGATATTGCACCATAGGTCATGTACAAAGCTGTAGGTATCTGTAGTCAGCTGATTTTATAATTATTTTTAAATATAATTTATGCACAGTAGACTTTATTTAATAGGGTTGGCCTTAAAGTTAGAGAGGGCATTAAATTTCATACAAAATATTATTCTGTAGAAAAAAAATAATGTGGAAAAACCTCTTAACATAGTTTAACCATGAATGGTTCTATCCATAATTAGCGATTATTATTTTTTCTTATAAAGAGACTGCTGTGGTAACACTTACAATAAATACTTATCTCAAAAAGAAATTCAGTGTTGGAATCATCCCAGTAAGAACTGCTCTTCTGGAAGAGTGATAGTGGATAAAAGCTGGAGAAGGTGTCTACCCTCCCTCACACACCTTTGGGGGTCAATAGCACAGAGATTAGCCCAGGTGACCTCACCAGTGAATTGGGAACAAGAGGAGGAATTACCATCATGTTTGACCCATACTGATACCTAAAAGCAGGGGATAGGTAGGGGTAGAATGCAGTAAGATTTGCAAAGTGTATGGTTGCTGTTAACTGAATCCAGAGGTTGCAGGACACCTTACAGAGGTAGCAAAATGGTAGAGGTGAACAGTAAATGCAAAAGTATATAAAGATATAAAGGTGCTGGAGGAGAAAGTCCAAACTGCATGGCTGGGGGGGGG
>VYZV01016346.1:58764-79478 GCA_013401275.1 Pandion haliaetus
TCTGACTCTTTGGAGTCAGGGGAGCTTCCAGCAGCTTCTTACAGGAGCCATCTCTGCAGCCCCCTCCCCCACTACCAAAGAAAACCACGCCACACAAACCCATAACACAGGGGAACAGGGAAGCTGACATAGATCTAAAAAGATTTAGTGTTAATAAATATATGGAGGGAAATCTATGCAACGGTTTAAAAATTAGCTATTTGCCTCTCTAACAGACAGAAATTTTACCTTCAAATTCACAAATTCCTCCAGAGATTCCAGGATCATTGATTTGGGAAGGGCTGGCAGCCCTCAGTCTCTTTCCATGACAGTGTTGCAGACGGTATAGAAATTATAAATACAAGCTCTGGCTTCTTATAAAACTGCACAGAATATTTTGAGTTTTTTACTTATCTTATTAGTCATAACTGAAAATTACCAGCTATCTGAGTATAATGTATGTTGTGAAAAAGTAATAAGTAGTGAATGTTTCAAAGTGAAAGCGTGCAACAGGACATTCCCACAGTGTAAATCATTTTCAAAGCAATACAAAACTTTTGGCCCATAGCATTTGGATTCTTCCATTGATACCGCCCCCTCCATGCCCCTCCCTGGGAATGCAAGAAGTTAAAAAGATGAAAGTACTGCTGTGATTTCCATACTCAACAATTTTATGGGATTGGGAAATTTATGTTTATTTGGTCTTTAGTGATAAGTATATAACAAAAATTATAGCAAAAAAAGACAGTATAATCGTCCAGAGAGGAAATAAAAGCCCTGCATACTCTTAAGTGGCTTCACTTGGGCGTAGACAAGATGTATCCATACTGCTGAAGGACAGTATGAAGGACACTGCATTGCTGACTGTAATCTTCATTCTATGCCAGGTTTGCCAGTGTGATAAAGCATTCCTCATAACGAAGTAAATGCTTCAGTTAAGACCTACATAGCCTTATATAGGTCTCTTATTTCCACTCTTCATGATCACAAAATGAGCTTGAAAAAAAATGCTATGAATGAAAAATGCCAAGACTGGGAGTCTCTCTCCTACAGTGTGGCACACTATGAAAATTTAAAATGGTTATCCAAACCATTCCTATTTTTACATATTCTTGACATTTTTCATTATTTTCTTACTTCTTTTTTTCTTCTTAGCTTCACTGAAAGATATAATCAGAATTTTTTTTTTTTTTTCTGTTCTATATACTACTATCTTAATATGTGCTATGGAAGTACTGCTTGCTCTTCCAGAGTTAAGAATGATCTAAATTTTTATGTAAAACAAACATCAAGTGACCTTATTTTGTAACAAAGCTATATTCCTCAGGTTTTTTTCTGAAATTTCAAAGTAAGTTTTCATGGATGAATTTTAAAAATTGACCATAAGTTACTTGGGCCTAACATATATTGCTCCTTTGGTTTCAGTTATCCTCAGAATGAAATAGGTTTAAGGATTGTCTATGTCCCTCCGTTAAAACTTGTAGGATTCTTTGGTACAGCGTGTACTTCATGTCTGTCCTGGTTTCTGCTGGGATAGAGTTAATTTTCTCTCTAGTAGCTAATATAGTGCTATGTTTTGCGTTCCATATGAGAATAATGTTGATAACACACTGATGTTTTCAGGTGTTGTATACTAAGTCAAGGATTTTTCAGCTTCTGATGCCCAGCCAGCAAGAAGGCTGGAGGGGCATAAGAAGTTGGGAGGGGACACAGCCAGGGCAGCTGACCCAAAGTGGCCAACAGGGTATTCCATACCATGTGACATCACATCTGGTATATAAACCAGGGGGAGTTGGCCTGTGGCGGGGCACTGATCGCTGCTCAGGAACTAACTGGGCGTCAGTTGAGGAGTGGTGAGCAATTGCATTGTGCATCACTTGTTTTGTATATTCCAATTCTTTTATTATTGTTGTTCATTTTATTATTGTTATTATTGTCATTATTAGTTTCTTCCTTTCTGTTTTATTAAATTGTTCTTATCTCAACCTATGGGTTTTACTTTTTTTTCCTGATTGTCTCCCCCATCCCACTGGGTGAGGGGGAAGTGAGTGAGCAGCTGTGTGGTGCTTAGTTGCTGGCTGGGGTTAAACCACAACAATGTCATATCGGATGAAAGGATTTTTCCTCCCATAGTCTCATTCCTGAAGTTGGTTCTTCCACCAGGGCTGATGAACACTATTCTACTGCAAAAATTCCATACAGCACTGTCTTCTTTCAAAGCTTGCCAACTTTTAGGTGATTATTCTGAGATGGTTATCTGCCCCCCATTGTTTTCAATTTATTCTTAAGAAAGATGTCTGCTGGCTTTTCTCTCTGGAAACAATCAGAATTTTGAAAGAGAGCACAGCACCTAAACTGCATCTCATTAAGAGTAATAGGAAATGCTAACCATTTTGAAAGGGAGTGATGGATGAGCTTCTCTGAGTATTACCTCTGGTGAAAATAATAGTAGAAATGGCTATTTAACTTAAGTTTTTTCAAAAGTTTGTTTGAAAAAAAAAAATTTTTTTTTTTTTCCTAAGGTTGGATTGAATAGCCTCTCCCTGATAGGTTAGTTTAATTTGTTTTTATATACCTCCAAGAATAGAGATTTCACAACTTTGCTCAGTAATTAGTTCGTATATTTAACTATATTTACAATAAGAAAGTTTTTTTAATATCTAAAGTCTAAATCTTCCTTTCTGTAAACTACAATCATTATTTCTTGCCCTATTTCTTGCCCTATTTCTGTGGCATAGAGAATACTGTTGTCTTTATAAAAACTTTTTGTTTGATACAGAAGAACTCTTATGTCTCTGAAGTATTCTCTAACCTGAAAAATCAGTTCTTTCAACCTTTCTGTCAGTCGTATTTTATAAATACCTTGCTCTCCTAATTACCTTCCGCAGGACTGACCCCAGTTAGTCTGTACCCAAAAGCGTTATTCTCCAAACCAGTCAAAATACTCCATGAGACCTTATCAATACCATATAAAGCAGAGGAATGATTTGTATGCATCAGATCCGTTGCACACAGTGAGTGAGTCTCTCTAAATATGTTACACAAGGAGTTTATCTTTACAGAATTATTTCCCATTTCCAGCTACTTCTTTCCCATCTTGTACCTGTGCATACGCTTTTACTTTTCTAAGAGTAGTATTGTTCTCATCTAACTGAATTCCATTTTCTTGATTTTATATAATTTCTCCAGTTTATCAAGATTACTTTGAATTCTAGTCCTCTCTTCAATAGTGTGTCAACTGTCCCAACTTGGGTGTCTGCAGTTCATGTGAACTTACGTTTTATTTCAACATTCAAGCTAGTGTTGAAAGTGCTGACCCAAACAGGATTCAGGACAGACTTTCTAGACAGACAATGAACCAGTGCTAATTAATTTCTGAGTATCATTTTAACTGGTTTTGTTCCCATGTGGTGATTTCATCACAATGTTTGCTTGCAGAAATGGTAACTTTTCTTTCCAACATCAAAGTATACCACATCTATTGCCTTCTGCCTTATCTACTAGGCCAGTCACCCTGCCAGGAAAGGAAATTTGGCTGGCTTGACAGGATTTGTTCGTGACAAATCTATGCTGGCTATTTCTCATCATCTTGTTTTCTTCTAAGTTTTTATAAATTGATTGTTTAGCAATTTATTCTGTTACCTTCTTTTGGGTATCAAAGTCTGTCTGTCTGTCTGTAAATTCCCACTCATTTTATTCTTTTAAATTAGCATAATCAAACATTGAAAGATTGTCAGGTTGCTAGTATACATTGCCAAAAAATATTTTTAACTACCTGACTTTGCTATTTCAAATTGACGGAGAATAGTGTATTTTATGGATATAGTTTTTAAAGGAAATTGCTTCCTACATCAAATCCTTCATAGATATATATCAGACAGAGAATGAAAGGGAAAAAAGGGGATTGGCCCAAAGCTTACTGGAAGCTATGGAAAGCCTCCCAGCTGAGGCTTCAGACTTTGGATAAGGCTCTTAGTATGTGTCTGGCACTTGCATCAGTCTGGCACCTGCATCAGTTTGACAGACAGATCAATTTGTGAGCCTGGCTATGCAAACTGAAAAGTCTTTAAAAAGGCTTTGCTGCTATACAAAATGGGAAGCAATGACATACTGACCATAATTTCAGTGATAAATGTAGCACTGCTTACTTTGTGGGACTCACCACTGTGCTGGTGTTTTCTGTGTCAGTAATAAGAGATTTAATAAGAATAGAACTGCAGTGTATTACAGTGGAGAAAGAAGTGGAGAATTTAAGGAATTNGACAGTTTATTCTATTCAAGGGGTTTGTTTTGTTTAAAAAAAAAACCAAAACAAAAAACCCCACTAAATATAAACCAAGGAAAACCCAACCGCATTCAAGTTGTTTTCTTTTATTTATGCAATTGTAAGGTCGCCATCTGGTGGTTGTTTTAACATCTAAAATGTGAAGTCTGAATAGCCGTTGATTTGTGTTGTGGGCTTTGAATTTAATCTAAAAAAAGAATATGGGTTCACATACTATCATGCTTAAGATTTTTCGAAACTTTTTCAAAATGTTTGCTATATAGAACATGAGATGACCGAAAAGATCAACGTCTGAGTAATGACTATCCTAAGAAAACATAGGGAGTGGAGGTTACTATAATGATTTTAGCCAGGATGCTCTATGGATGCAAGTGGTGAGATATGTTGGGGTGCCCGTATAAAAACTCATATTTAGGAAAATAAATTTAATCGATAAAAAATACTGGCAAAGAATATATTTTAGGTTCCAAAATAAAAAAAATGGGATTTATCTTACCCAACTTCAGCAATTGAAAAATTAAGACAGCCCGTTGTCTGGGATATCTCTGCTGCCAGTGAAGAAATACAGAAATAGCAATTCATCTTAAACTTAATAAAGGCACGTAAGATAAATATGGAAGGGCTCACCTCTGTCTCTAGGTTACTAGCTTAATGACTGTGCCCAACCTTTAGACAAGCAAAGTTAAAAAAATGAAATCCAGTCTAAGGTCAAGTGTTGGACATTCCCTGACACCCAGGCTATCTTCCTTTCTGTCTCTTATGCATCAAACCAACCAGCTGATTGTGGGTTGCTGAGGCCAGAATTGTGAGTTATTGAGGCCAGAAGGATGGTAACAAGGTAGGGACTGAACTTGGCCTGTTTCCAGCCACATTTCACGTGCAGATATCTATGCACTATATCAAGGCATTGTGAGATGTAACTATGACTTCACTAATTATGAGCTTTTTAACTAAGGACATAATTTCCTGGTTTTGTTTGTTTTCCCACTAGGAGAAAAGAATAAGCAAGTCAGCTTAGTGGAAAACAGTCTTTCAATTACTGCCTGTAACTGTGTATCTTGGCTGCAAAATAGATATCATTTAACAAATTATCAGGAATCAGGACACCTGTGTTTCAATCTATTGTATGCCATAACTGTTCCCTACACACATATGTATATAGTCATATAATCTGTTGTTAGAGGATATTTTTAATTGGCAGAGCAATACTTAAAAAATGTCCTACAATAATGTCTCAGACACTCCAAGCAGTATCAACTTAGAGCCTTGAAATATCATCTTCCATTAAAAATTTTGATGTAATCTGTAGTTGACATATTGGCTGACTGCTGGAATAGCTGCTTGAAAGTTGCCATGAGAATGCTGCAAGTTTGGCAAGGTCTTCCTTGTTCTAGTGCAGAAAATCAAGGCAATGTTTAACAGTAAAGACTACTGTGTTGTAACTATGACTTTATAGTATGATTGTAAAGGAAAATCATATTTTTTTGGTTAAGAGATAAGGAACCAAAAGTCACAAAATATAAGATTTTACTTATTTTGCTAATGGTACCAATCCTTCACTGTTACCCCAAACTCTTGGTATACATGTGCACCATTGTATACCAACACACCACCACAACCAAAACACATTTGTTAACCTTGAACATGTGCTAGACCACTTTGGGCATAAAATTGGGTTTTACACTGTACTGTGAGAAATGAATGTTTTATGAAATGTGCTTCATTACCAGTTGCAGCTCTGATGCAGTCCTTGATGATGTGTGGTGTCTCCTACCTGTGGGACCAACCTCAGCAGGCACTGAGTTCAAGCAATGAATGTCCTGTAATCACATTTTGGAGACCTGAAATGTTGTTATTCAGAGAATTTAAATTTTTATCATAGTAATTAAATTTAGGTAGAATTCAGAAAAAAATAAATTGGTTGACTCAAAATTAAATTTTTGGATTCTCCAAATAAATTATGGGAATAGCTCAAATTTGGAGGCTAAACAATCTCTATGTGCCATATTTAGATGCAGTTAATTGCAGTTTAGACGATGAAGACATTTCAGATGGTATAAAGCTGAAAAATTGATTTAGTGTTTAGGCTAAGACTATTCAACTTGCAAATTTTGTGACTAACTCAGAGATGGGTTTGGTTTACAATATGTTTGCAATAAGTGTTTATTGTCTAAAAGCTTTAAGATTATTGTGCCATACTGGTCTTTGGCATCAAGATCCTGGAGTGGGAAGAGATAAGAAAGCCTTTATGTTTCTTAAAAAAAATATATATATAGCTATTTAACTTACTAGAAATGTATAAATAGGACAATCACTACTTTAGCCGATTCAGTTGTTAGACTTTAAAGCTGGGCAGTATTTTCTTCTTATTTTTTGATGAATATGAATTCACTTACTAAAATTCCGCACTTTAGACAGACTGAAGCTATTCGCATTTCAAAGCTGTCAAAATATTTCCTTTATAGTTTTTAAAAACTTTTCCTTTCAGAAAGACATTTTGTTGAATATTTCCTCTCAGAAAAGAAGTTAAGCAAACAGATAAAGTAAGCAGAGAACTAAATAAAACATTTAATCTCAGGTTGATCAGCATGCTTCTGAATTTTTTGTTTGTTTGTTTGTATCACCAAAAGAAATAATAAAATATTAAACACCAAAAGAAATATTCAAATATTAAAAATGTTTTTCAAGTTGACCTGAGCAGAACTTTTTTCATATTTTCCATTAAACCAAAAGTTCTTTGGTGTAAGCTTTAGGAACTTCTGTCAATGTATGTACCATATGAAAATCAAGCCTCTGTCTCCACAAAGAATAAAATTATACAAGAGGATTTGTATATATATTATTTAATTACCCTATAGAAAAAGAATGTAGGATTTGAAGAATCCGCTCACAACAGATGATCAAGGCACAAAAAGAAAGATGACACTGTCATTTGAAATACTCCCAGAGAAATTTCTTCAAAATCTGTATATATAATATCACATAGGAATTCTTTTTCAGCTCATTTCCTTTTGAGAATATCTCAAACCTTCCACAAAAAAAGATGAAGGGAATGGTTATTCTGTGAATCAACCTATAAGTTAAGGACATTATACCATTTAATAATAGAGGTAAAATATTTTCTTGGGACTGTTTCTTTGCTTCTCCTATGGTAGCCAGCTTCAATGTTTTTAAAGATTTCATATATATATTACTCTGTCCTCTCAGTATTACTAGGAAGCAAAAATGATTAGTGTTCTTCCTCTGCAAATAGGATATCGTCAGAGAAAGGTTGTGTCTTACCCAACATGTCACTGAAAATTTGTGGCAGGAGAAATAATGTTCAATTTTGCCTCCAAAATATTTGTTATAAAACTCATTTTAGAGGAATTATTTAAATATTTTGAAACTATATGTTTTAAATTATTTTTCGTTTTAATTTTCAATTCAGTTTAAAACTGTGATTTTTTTTTAGACTGATGGTTGAATTTGCAATGTGAAAGTAAATGAAAACAAAAAAAAAGTAAAAGAAAAAATACAGTCCATTTTTTTTGTGAATCACTGGAGAAAAGGAGCTTTTCACTAATTTCTGTGGTTGTTAAAACAGTTCTGAATAGGATTTATGCCTTCCAGGAATCCTAACGCTCCATTATTCTGTTGCTCATAAACTCTGTTACAGAAAGTCATGTCAGAGTTCTGTAGTTACTCTGAAATGCTGCTTATAATGTAAGTCATGGTTTGTCCAGTCCAGACTGAAGCAATATTAACTTTCCATCATGCAAATATTGCATTTTATATTGATTAATAGAAAAAAGATCCACAACACTTGCAGGCTCCAAGTAACATAGTAAGTTTTACATACATGATTTTGGTACCTTAAAACATCTACATATAAACAGTCACATATAAATATGAATAGTACATATGAATTGTCACATTCTTTGAGATCACATTTTTTAAGCATGAGTACCTATTTTTAATCTGCAATGTTAGTATGCACGCGCATTTATATGTTACTATATATTATATATTCTACAGTATTCTTACAACTTTTAGCAATAAATATATGTGGTCCATTTAAAAATTTATAATTTTCACAGTCTTTTCTCACAGTATTAGCTTATTGTTTACTTTGGATTGCATCACCCTATTTGTACCTCTCCTGGTTTTGCAAAACTAAACAAATTTGAATTACACACAAATATATCGTACTTCCATTTACTGTAAATCTGTATCAGCCCAAACCAGCATTGTTTACATAGGAATAAAGTGCAATATAGTAAAAGATTACAGAAATGAATTGTGTACAAATAAACCACAAATAAACTAAGTGCTATCTAAAAGTATAATGAATGGTTGATTAATAATGCATTAGAAGTTAACACTGAAATCAAATTAGTCATCTCAGGAAGTTTGTATGCAATTTTTTTTTTTTTCCTTGTCACTGATGGTGCAGTAATAGTTTTTAAAGCAAGCGTGTTTCTATGATGAGTTAGTTCATTTAGTATTCAGTATAATAGCACTGATAATAATGAGCTCATTTGGCTTCCATTATATAAGCATTAGATAATGGATACCTATATTAAAGTGTTACTGTTATGGTGGTACTTTTTTTCTTCATTTGGTACATGGTGCTAAATCTTTAAAGTAAAGCTTTTATGCAAATTGTTGATGTTTTTATCTTTGAATCATGACCAATTTTATGGACTCTGGAATCCCATTATTGTCAAAGTTGCTTTTGATATGAGACTCTCAGTAATTTGACTTGCCAAGAGTTTTATTATCATTAGTTCTAGCCCAGCTTTTTACTTTCATCTTTTCTCCCTTTGTCAGCTTTTTACACACTGCTACTTGTAGTATCATCCAACAAAAATATACAGACACACTTCTGGCAATGCTCTGCTAATGTTAACACTGTTAAAGTGTCATAGCCCAGTACGCTGGCTTGCTCTCCAGTGAATGACCTGTTTGACTTGCTGGGTACTAGAATCCCCCCTGACAATTGCTGATGCTGTACTTCTGTGTTTTTAGTGGGAAGATATTTATATTACAGATTAAGGGATTTAAGTAGTATGAAGGCACAAGCTGGAGCTTTATTTCATTTAAGGCTTATCATACTCCAAAATCCTTCCGAGTGGATGCTGAGGAAGAGTTTATTCATGGTCATTTAACTACGAAGCCATTTTAAGACTTCAAAATGCAGAATGTTATCAGATCACTTTTGTTTTCTATTGTATGCAAATGTCATAGAAAAAATAGTAGATACAGTTCTAATTGGGTCAGCCTCCTCTCTGGATTCTGATTTATTTTCTGCATCTACACTACTTGGTAGGTTGTTGTCCCTATGGTAGGTCGAAACAGTGACTTCTTTCTGACCTGTGTCTGTCCACATGACCCTAGTCCTGGGGCAGCACATCCATACTTTTTTCAATAGGTCAAAACTCAGCCAGACCATACTGTTGTTCTTTCTTACGTTCAACACTAAGACCTTCTAGGAAGGATCTCAGGTCTGACTTCCCTGGCTGTGTCAGCCCCATGACACCACGGCAAAACACGATCGGTAGCCTCAAGCCAAGCGTGTCCATCCTGTCCACATTGCACCTAGCCACACACAGTCTTGAGTGAGTAGGTTTAGTCTGGTTTTTGCTGCACTCAAGACCATGCTCAAATCATTTTGCATACGTGCAGTCAGGACACTGTACAAGTTTAGGTTTTATGCCAGGTTTGGGCCTGAGGTTAGAGATCACATCTAAGACTGTCTCGGGGAAAAGGGAACAGAGGTATTGTCCCATAAACAGAGGGCTGAGAGGTTAAAACACTGAAAAATGTGAGATAATGGACCTACACCAGTATCAAAGATTCCTGATAAATCCAGTGCCTACTGATTTATAACTTAGGAGACTGAGGAAGATAGTGTTCTTAACAAAAAGGTATCTGAGGAATAATTATGACAAACTGCTCTATAAGGTCAGCTAGAGGGCTACATTGTCCGGACAGGGGGGGTTACTGTTGGTTTTGTTTGGATTTTTTTTAAAGGGCAAAAATAGTTTTATGAATAAGACAGAGAATTCAGAATAAAAGGATCCACATCTCTGGTGGATCCACAGAGAGGGCTTGTGGTTATGAGTATACTGTTTACTTTTCTACATTCTGCAAAATTATTGAATTTTTTTAAATACAGTTGAAACTGTAGTTAGTAACTACAGATATTAACTCCAAAATCGAGCTTTAAATTTTATAACTTTTTAAAATGAGCCCTATATCATTGAAAAGCAAGGGGGACAGACATTTGAAGTGCCTAGGCTAACCATCTGTCCTGAAGCCAGTAAATCTATATTCTCTGACAGATACTGATCTAACCTTTTGTGAAGACATCATGACTTGGGATCCTTTTGTGCTTATTTCTATACTTCCTGGGTTTATTCATACATGTGTATGTGAGTGTGTTTAAATAATAACGATTCATGGATTTAAAATAGGAACTCACTGCCAGCCTGGAATTTGCTCTGAAAAATCAAATTTGATATATATATTTTTACAGAGGGCTATGAAATAATAGTATTTTCTGGTAGAACATACAAACAAAAGAAAAGCAGTGCTGGATCCGGCTAAAGGTCCAGCAAGCCCTTTATTCCATTCTGAATTGAGGCTAAATTAAAAGCCTAGGGAGAGAAGTATGGGCAAGCATAGATGATATTTCTGTTGAATACTCTCTCAGTCTCCAATTGTTTTTGGCTCAGAGATTTCCTGAGCTGGCAGTAGTTTCTGTGTATTTATGACCCTCAAGAGTCTCCTCTTCAGTGAATGTGTCCAGTCTCCCTTAAGCTCATACAGACTTTTCTCATACATGTTATCTGAATGACAAGGGGATCCAAAGCTTCAATATGCATTGTGTTAAAACCATCTGCCTTTACAAGAGTTACTGCCTGATGAAAATAAACTATAAGGTGCTCAAAATGTATAAATAAAGCAATCAGTTGAGGTATTGAGAGGGGTGGTTCTGCAGTAAAATGAAAATTATGCAGTTGTGCAAGTTTTTGACAACTTGTGTTCATTTCACACTTCCAGTTTTAAAAGTGCATATTTTTTTGATATCTGTTTACACCAGATATGGATAAGCTTTCTTCATATTAAGTTTAGTTAAACTCTAGACAAAATATGAGAAAAAATAAAATATTTTTTTCTTTAAAAAACACAGTTTTGTCATATTTGTCACATATGATTTTAATGTTTCTTTAAAATCCTTATATATGCAATAGACACTCCCCTTTGAATATCCAGAAATCTAGGTAATAAGAGAACTGCAGTCTTCTAAAAGGTTCTAAACATCTTCAAGGTTACAAACATATTACCCTCTTAATGCACCCAGTCTGTATAACACCAGATCATGAAGGCTACCTATAGCTGGTTTAAAATAACTTGTGATAAATATATCTAAGCACAATATATGTGCTCTGAATTCATTTTTTGAGAGTATCACCTAAGTTTTAGTAAGTGGATAAAAGAGGATAAATTAGTTTATCTTTTTGTCTTGAGCTTATTATCATAGAAACATTGTATGGACATGGAGCGCAACTGGTTGGTATGTTGGTTGGTTTCTCTTGTACAAATAAAGGCTGTAGAGCCTACTCTCCCCATGGCAGAGGCAGTCTCTTGAGTAGATTTAAGTCATCAGCAGCACTGATCCTGATCTTGGCTTCTTGGGATCTACCAGTAGTATTTCTTTTCTAATAAAGCTTTTCCCTTGCTAGGTTAAAGACAGGTAGGCAATTAACAGGTTGGTCAATCTTAGGCAATCTTTGAAGAAGCCATAGAAAAAGCAAAGTGGGATAAAAAATTCTCAGTACTGATGACTGGAAATGATGAGAGCTAGGTTGGAATGGTTTCCTGATGATTAACATGAAGTTGTTGAACTTCTGTCCTAAGACAAAGGTGGCCTCAGGTTTTCTATGCTTCTTTCTCATGCATTATGAAAACCTGTTCTTAAAGGGGACTTTGACTAATAAATCTAAAAGTCAGCAGAACATTTTTGAAACTTGGACTGAAATGACAAATTATTGCCGTATATCCTACAGCTCTGGAACTTTGGGGCATCCAGATCAGCCTCCACCTACTGATAACTTCATGTTAACTCATGCTGTGTTAGTTATTTTGTTAATGCCAAGAAAGTCACTTGGTCAGAAAAAAATGCCTGTCTCATTTTTTAGAATGTAAAAATCTGCAGTAATTGTTTTTCTTCCTCAATATCTTGTAAGTGGCATAAAGTCTAAATTACTGAATGACTCCGTTCCTAAATAGAAAAATGGAAATACCTGTGGTAACATGATCCTGCCAAGGGGTGCAAAAGGCTGGCATATGATGTTAAACAGTTATTTGATTAAACCGTTATTATGTCTTTTCCTTTGACATTCAGTAGCACATTCATTTTTATCTCAGGAGTAGTTTCTTATTTTTCTTTGCCCACCTTTCTTTCTTCACGTTCAGTTACAGACTCAATAAAGTGATGTGTACAGGGCACATGCAATTGCTGAACTAAACCATGGCTGATGGCTAATGACTCTTGCAACATTTATCACAATAGCAGCTCCATCCTGTAACTCCAGCACAATTTTCTGATCTGGCACCTGTGTCATCCACACTATATAGGGTATACCTCTGGCACACCACTGAGCTCTGAAGATGTTGCACCAGCAGAACTCCTAACACATTTTTTTAATTCCATTAATGAGAGGAGTGCACTTTTTGATGATTGCTGTACCACTTCTCTGTAAAGAGAGGTTGTAAATGCAAAGGGTAATCCAGTATGTTTGTATATGAGTAATATAACTATATATATGATAGTTACATGACCAACATGCAAGTATTCCTATCTTCTGCTCAGAAGAGTGCCTATTACATGATGAGGTATTCCAGTATTTTGCCATGCTTGCCATTCATATTACAGAGCAATTCTTGGGGCTGCAATTTTTCAGCACCTCTATGAGAAGTCAAGTCATTGGCCTCAACCCAAAGACTCTCTGACATAGGAGGAGGGGGCAGAAATCACATATGCATGAGTACATACTTTCATATAGGTATTTCATATTTCTTTGTGGTTGTGGTTTATTTTTTTTTATAGGGACTATTTTTTAGAAACACTTTTTAATCTTGAAGTCTTAATGAGAAGGTGTCTCAAAAGGTTCTCTAGGGTTTGGGGAGTGGTGGTATTAGTCTTGCAGTTTGTAAATATATGAGCTGGAAGTACTAGTTTGGAGACTCTAGAAAACAGACCAGTATTATGCCAACATGAAACCTCCAATAATGAATACAAAACTGAAAGTCTAGTCCCAGAGAGTGAGATCAGGGCCAGAGTGTATACTAGGCTTATTCAGGAACTTAAAAGCACATTGATTCAGGATGTAGTTCCAAGAAATAGAAACTTGGTCTGTCACAGAAGAGTTAATAACTTTCAGTACTTTTATGTTAGATACAGTAGATGATAACCTTCCACACATGCAGCCACAGCAGCAGCTTTGAAGTCACAGCACAGCATCAGGGTTTCCTAGGATCAAACAGCATAGTGAATTATGCAGTGATGGTGGGAGTTCAAGTTATCACAGTGGTGGCTCAAGTAATACTGACAGTAGTGACAGCTGTACTGAGAAGCTGTTCAGAACCATTCCATCCCCACTCCCCTCTAAAAAACCATGGCAGGATATTTGAGCCAAGCTACTTCCAAATGCTTGGGGTTTAAGTGTAGTTTGCAGAGCCTCTGGAACAGCCAACTTTGTGTCCCCTCACATCTGTCAGTGCTAGTTGCAAAGCAGTATTTTTCATGTATACAGAGTTTAGTGTTGCAGTTTATGTTAGGGTAATCTATAAATGCAAGTCTGTTGGCAAACACAATTTTTCTGACCTACCGAATCATGACTCTTCTTCAGGAGAACACGAATTTGGAGAGAAAGTTTCTTAAACATGATCTACTTCTCACCAAACATGTTCCCAGAAAAAAAATGGGACTCTTATCATTGACTTCAAAGCACACCAAACAAACTGTTTCCCTGCTGTTTGCTGGAATACGCAGAACAAGTAAAAGCAGAGGGTAAGTGAACTCACTGACAGACAACATCATTTCAGTTCAGCCTTTAGTAGATGTGTGGATATGGATCAGTGGAAGGAATGTCCTAGCATTCCCACCTCCCCTCTCTCTGGGCAATGTGGAAATTCCAGATCTAATCCACTGTTTTCACAATAACATTTGAATCCATTGGTTTTCATTTTGCCCTTTTGTTCTCATCATCTTTTACAGCCTGAAGCCTGTAGTATAGAATTTCTCTACAAAGACACAGATTTTTGTGGTTAACATGTCAGTAGCTCAGACAAAGGTGCACTGTAAGTATGATAAATGAGTGTTTTTTGATTGCTTCTCTCTTTAGAGCAGTAAGTGCTACGGAACTAGGTTTTTTTAAACATTGAGGAGAGTCACAGCTTGGTACTATGGACAGTATATCAAATTCAGATACCTAACAAAAGAAATCAGTCACAATCCCATTTCCTAAGGTGAATCAAAATCATTTCCAATTACACCAGCAGAATTTACAGCTGTTTTGACAGCACCTAGTTCATATGCAGTAATAGCAAAGCTTATTTTGGAAAGACAGGAAGATGCTGATAAACTGGTCTTATCATTCCAATTAGCAAGTTCTAGCATTCTCTGCCACTATGCACTACTTCACATGACAAGATTAAAAGTACTGCACAATATACATCAGTGATCTCCTCGCTACTGAAAACAGGTCTAGCTTTGTGTTTTGTTTTGGCACAAGCCAGCTCTGTGTTTCTCTTTTGCTATTACTTTCCTCCCCTCTTTGTGTTTTTACAAAATCTGTGAGCCCTTTTTTCAAGTCCTTTGGTGCTATGATAGCTTTAGTGAGCTATCAAAAACTACTTCTATCTGCTATAGCAGATGCCTAGAGCTATAGAGTGAAATCAAAGAAAATAAACTCTGTTGACATGATTGGTAGCATGTACTCTGCACATCATAGTAGGTTTCAAAAGTAGTCTTTGTAAAGCTCTAAAAGATTTTTTTTTTATTCTGTAGTTATCTAAAAGTCCTCTTATTAAAAAAAAAAAAGTAGTAGCTGAAATTAGGTGCAAATGAGTATGACATTCAAAGCAGATTCTCAGATGGTGTAATATGTCATAACTTCCTAGTGTAATTATGGCAGTTTATATTAGCTGAGAACTTGTTCCCTAATGATTGTACCAAAGTACATAACATTAAGACCAAAATAATGTGTTTGCTTCTGCTGCTGACAGAAGTGGACATACTTCCTTGTTTGTGTATGAGCTTGATGCTGTCAAACAGCTGTGAATTTTATTTTAATTGAAAATTAGTTTGATCCATATTAAAAAAAAAAAGGATTATGATTGATTTCTTCATTTTAGGCATTTGAATTTTATGTACTGTCTATTTTACCATGCACCGAATCCCCTCTACTATTTAAAGGTCTTAGATTCACTGTGCTTACTGACTGCTCTAAAGAAAGAAATGAATGCAAAGAACACATTCATCACAGTTATGAGATAACCTAGTGTGAGCAGTGACATGTTAACTACAAAATTTTTGATTGCTTGGAAGAGCAAATCAAAAGTTGTTTTTTTTTTTTTATCTCATTTGGTCCAGAAATAAGAAACTCTGCAGGAAGAGAAATTTCTTGAGAAGGCAGTTTCCCAGTCATCTGATCTGCTATGAGAAGAGCATATGAATTGCTAAAAGAAGAACTCAGATAAAACAGATCATGAATTTCTGAATAAAATGTATTTAGAACACAGTACCTTTTGTAAAATCATAAAATTCAATCTCATTTGGTCTAGAAATAGGAAACTGCAAGGAAGGAAATTCCTTGAGAAGGCAGTTTCACAGTCATCTGCACTTCTATGAGACTAACTCAAATAAAATCTTTGTAATAAAATGTATGTTTTGTAAAATCAGAAAATGCATTGGAAGGTCTCATATTTCCTCAAATCTGTTTCCATTTTAAAAGGAAATAAAATATAATTTCTGGTTGTTTATCCCAAATAGGTTTTCACTGCAAATGGTATCAGAACATTTAGTTTCTTTCCTGGGTTGCCCTGGTGTCTTATTGCTCCTTATTGTACTTCTTATTGCCTGGATTTTGGCATATCGAGCTCAAGACACAGGTCACTTTAAAACTGTAAATGCACTGATTTGTTATGACTTCATGAGAAGCTTTACCTAGAGCTAGGGTAAGAATCTAGGACTCCTCTGTCACAGAAGGGCATTTCTACCAAAAAAACCTATCCTTCCTTTTTGGTGAAGTTGTAGCGTAGACAGCTCAAAGCTTTTAAGTACTGTAAGCAGAATTGAATTTTATCACCCCAAGGATAATGACAAAATTAATTCAGCCTTGTGGAAGAGCCAGAAGTATTCCTCTAGGTACCATTTCCCTTCCTGGTTTGAAATACTGAAACTGAACATGTTCCTAATACCAATAACAGATAGTTGCAGCCCAGTTTTCTGCACACACTTACTTGTCCTCTGTCTCCCATCAATGCTGTGTACATGACTTTCAGAAAAAAACAGTGTTACAGGAGGAAAGGATGGTGAGGGAAAACAGTCTTAGTCCCTTGCCTTGCCTTGCTTCGCCTTGCCTTGCCTTGCTTTGCCTTCCCTTCCTTCCCACACACAGAGTGAGATACACACAGTCACCTGCTGTTACCACCATCTTTTTCTGAGAGGACTGCAGCCACCCTTCATCCCTACAGCTGTCTAGGCTAAAATGCTGGCACTGGGCTCCATGGAGGAGAGCCACAAAGATAGGCTGTGGAGCACTAGTAAGGTGTTACTGAAGGTAAGTATTTCACTTTTATTTAGTGGACAGCTTCCTACTTACCTAGATTAACCTACCCTGAGTTGTAGCACTTGACTACAGCAAGTATAGACACAAAACCTTTCAAATTCCCTTCATTTTTCATGAGTTGCACTTTATGAGTACATTTCTAAAGGTGTGAAATCACTCACTGAGCTCCCCACTAAACATTTGTGCAAAAAGTTGCACACAAACGCAGTTTTTCCCTAGAAGGTCACACATACAAGAGAAATAATTTGTTCTTATCAGCAATTAAAAAACAAGGAATATCCACTCAGAAGCCGGGACAAAGTAAAATAGCTGGTGTGCCAGTTGTGTTGGTGGTACTCTAATTATTCTCTGAGGGAAGGACAAATGGGTAGAGATTAAAAGCTATTTTACTCTGTTAATGGTTTTGTGCTGTAAATTTCTACCACATCTTTTGCCAGAAATTGACTTTGTCTTAGGAAAATATACCTCTTTTCATCATGGATTCAGATAACTTAATGTACTGTACTTCACTAAGTTAACGTTCAGAAGAAATAGGAATCAGTTTTAAACTCTGACTTCAATAGCTTTTCCATGCAGCCCACGAAGAAATGTAGGTGTCAGTACAAGTGCTGAGGCAAAGCAACTACATTAATGTAAGAGGTAAAAGTGATACAGCTGCTATTCACTAAACACTTAAAAGACACTTCAAACCGAGTTTTTAATACTACATTTTTTGGGGGCAGAAATTATAGGAAGTCTTAACAAATATCTAAAGGAAGAGCTTACTTGGAGCTTTCCAATGCACTTGTGCATTGTATTTTGCAAAAAGTTAGGTACATAGATAATTTAGAATGTGCTTACACACAGAGTGATAGTATTCAATAGAAGCTCATATTAGGATTCTCAAACAGCTAAACTTCAGAATATGAACACAAAATAAAGCTTCAACCCTTTTTCATTTTTCCCTTTTTCCTCTAGGATGCTCTAGTGCTGTTATAAAGCTTTCCTATCTTTTCTTATTTTAATAGTAAGACAGTAAGCAAGACAGGGAGTTACAAACTCTGTAAAAAAGTAATTAATTTCTTTGTTATTTGAAATATAGTAAGTATAATAGCACTAATTCTTGGAAGACAAAAGAATGATTTTCTTCTACCACTAGCATAAATATTTAATAAGCTGTAACTTTTTTCCTTCCTTTGTTATCTGGTTTTCCTGCTAGAAGAGTTGAACTATCAGCATTGATGAGAAAATAACATGCAAAGATGGGTTTGTAGTAAGTCTGGGTATGGGAATAACCCAAACCAGTCCAATTTTAATAGCTACCCAAAGGAAGAATCATCACTTTTTCTCAGATTTTTTCTTTCCTTTATCACAGATGTGTCAGCTCTAAGGAGCTGGTAATAATGTCCACTGCACTAAATAATTAATTCTTAGTTTGATGAATGTTCTCATTTAAGAATGACTATTCTGTTTTGTAATTCCTTGCATCCTTACTGTACTGCTTCCCTATATAAGTTACATTGGCTAATGTTCAAATGCTGCTTACCTTCTGAACTGAGTTTCAGGACACAGTAACATTTGGATGGATGAAAACTCCAACAGGATACCATTTTAGCATGATGCACTGCCCTGCAGTGCAAATTGATCAGGTCATAACACCTGTATAACACCTTCCACACCTCAGGAGAAAGTATCTAGCCTTTGCCTTTTTCTTACTGTTTCCAAATGCCTATCAACTGATCAAAGATGTGTCTGATACATTTGTACCACTTATTTTCCACTGTGAGGGAGAAAAGCAATTTTCTGAGAGTTTGGTCACAGTAAGCTAATAAGAAGTCTGTGGCTTCAAAAATGGTATTATAAGTGTTTAGAATTTTTGCTCTGGAGTTTTGACATAAATCTCTTTCTTGTTAAGTTCTGGTGATTTTTCATGCTAACAGCATTCAGTGATATACTGTACCATTTGGGGAAAAACCTCAGTATCCTAAATGTGATTGTTAAAAGGCCTATTGCTTTAAAATAGGCCACCTTACCTACGATTTGCTCTGGGCAGAATGTACTTGGCCTGCCTGTCTTCTCTCTGCATCCAGATTCTTTGAGGCAAGTTGTTTTCTTTTCATAGGAGCTTAGATTTTATGATGACTGAATTTATTCCAGCTTAAATACTTCTGAAGTATATACACAAAATTAAGATAATGTTTTTGTATCATTTAAGATGTTTTATATCCTATTTTAGAGTTTGGAAAAAAAAATAAAATAACCAGGACTGGGCTTTTGGGTTCAGCATGCCTTTCATTCCAAAACTCAGATCATCAGTAAGAAAAATACCAGCTGGTGGTTGTGCAGAAACATGACAACCTTTGACTACAATATCAAATAGAACTTCAAAAAGAATGATGCTGTCACATAACAGAGTTTTCTCATGTTTCTTTACACCTCCACAAACTACTGTTTGATAAAGACGCAGTGAAGCAATGACATCTCACTTTCTTCAAATATGGTTGGGAATAATGTGACATTTTAGCTAACTAATCACTCTTGCAAGTGATCATCTTCAGGATGGTAACAAACAGAGTAACATACTCTACTGTAAGTCAGGCTTCCAACATCTTGCGACTTCTTTATGGCGTATGACAGGAAACTGAGCATTACTTGTGTGACTGCTGAGCAGCTTAAATCAAAATCAGCATAGAAAAGATACAGGGACAAACTGAACAATTCCAAACTTTTTTCATAGTTCAGCTCAACAAGATTTAGCTTCAGGACTTCATTCCTTCTGAAGACTCACCTAGGAACAATGTAGCAGGAGATGCTTTCCTACACTCAGGTGCTGGATGTAGATTTTGTACTTTTATTTATTCAGTATGAACTAAATCACTCATGGCCAAAATAAGTTGAATTTAGGAGGGAGAAAATATGTTTGCTATTCAAGTTGATCATATTCTTTTTAGATCAATATAATTTCACTGGTATTCTCCACTTTGTCAGAATGGCAAGGCTTTGTGAAGGTGTGTCTGTTTCAAAAGAACATCCATAAGGTTTGTCATGGACTCAGTAATTAAAACACAGGCCTAAAAAAAAAAAAAACAATTATGTGTTCCAACTGAAATTACATATTTTAACACAGTTTAGTTTTGAAAACATATCTTAAAGACTGGTATTCTTTCCAGCATGGAGTAAAAACATGTTTGGGAACCTCACTGTTTCATTTCAGAGCAGGATTTGAATCCCTTTTGTCAGCTTAATTTTCATCTCTATTTAGGCTTGTGAAGCTCCCAGATAGTCTGAGATGCACAAAGTTCCGCAGGGTCTCCTACCCTGGAGGTGAAAATTTGGTGGTGGAGTTTCACAGGACATTGTGAAAGAAATCACCCAGAAGCTAAGGACACAAAGTATAGACGGAAGCTGGAATATATCCTTCTGCTGTGGGTCTTGCAACCTAAAGTGCATTTGCTTAATAGTTCTCCTGCTGCTGTTTCAAGTTTGAAGAAAAGCAGTGATGCGCTTAGCAATTGTGAAACTGGAAAATCAGTGAAGTGTGAAGTTTTTCATTGCATTTTGAAATCAGTTTCATAAGCCTGTACTTTGGTGTGTTGAGCCACACCAGGCTCTGTTTTTTATTAATTTTG
>VYZV01016347.1:0-14862 GCA_013401275.1 Pandion haliaetus
ACTTACATGTGTAGATAAAACTGCTGGGTGGGAACTTCATTTACTTTGCAGAACAGATTTGGAACTCGAATAAACACAAACTGGAGATACGATCTGAGAAATCGTAAAGCTGTTTAATAATTACAAGGTTGAGGTAATATACTTACAGTTGTAGGGAATCAGATGGTTAAGGAGCAGTTCACTGAAAAAAAGACCCAACGGTAGTTGTTGCACACTGCTAGCTGAGTGTAAGTCAACAATTTCATATTCCTGTAACAAGGGAAATGCTATAATGGGATGTACAGAGCTTTTGAAATACATAAAGTTGTCTTTTTGTTGCACCTAAAGTTTAAGAAGTTCTCAGTGCATTTTTGTGTCCTTTTTGATTGTTACATGCCAAGAATATGGAAGAGTCAGAGAAACCTCAGAGACTGATCTGGAGTTTGGAAAACAAGGCTTATTTAAAAGGATGGATTGTGTTTGCTTAATAAAAAAAAAAAAAGATGGACTAACTGTCTTCATGTGTGTACATGGCTGCTGAAAAGAGGAAGAGAATAGATAGTCTGTTCTTGCTGGCTGTGATAGAAAGGATGAGGTAACAGAGCAATACATTTCTTATTAAAATAATAAATTGCAGCAGGGATAAATTCACTTAGATAGAAAGGAAAGCAATCTTAAGAAGGAAGTGGTGCATGCCAGCGTGGCTTAAGGTGATCTTTGCTGAACCTAGGAGATGAAAAGTTATTTGAGTTGGGAAGTTCAGAACTGTTTTCTTTGTGGAGGAATTAAGATATATTCTATACATGACACAGCTTTCAGGATGTCTTTCAGGTTGCCATGTTAATAACAGCCTGTTAAGTTGGCTTGCTTAGTGTTGCTTCTGGAAGGCAAGCACTCTGGCTGATAGTTATCCACTAAAAGAGAACAAAATCAGTATGGCACAGAATTGTAACATGATCATACCTCTCCCTTGATGTGGGTATTTTCCTACCCATACCAGTAGGAAATACTTCTCTAATAGTTGTATGAATCTTGGTCTATGGAAGTATGAGCGAGTTCTAGATTTATTGGAATATTTCCTTTTCTAGTATAATGAATTTTCTCAGTGTCTCATTATAATGTCTGTTTTGAGTTATTTTCAAAACCAATTCTGTAATGGTCCTTTGGCCAGGCAGTTACGATTTGCTGATGCTTCTCTCTGACTGCCTACACTTAAAACGTCTGATTTCTGCCTCCAAAGCAGCAGAAAAGCTCAAAAGCCTGTGTAATGGATCTGGGGAATTTATTATTAAAAAAATGGAAGTATTCAGATAATCTTCCTATCATTTAGTATAGAAAAGGTTTCTCCAATTGTAAAATGAATGCCTTTTACTCTGCTTTTGGAAGGCATTGTTGACTTGCTACCTACCCCTGATCTTCCCAGCCCATCCTTATGGCAGATGTTTCACACTAGTCGAAAACTTCACCATCTAGCCTTGATATTTATCACTGGAGTTTTCCCAAAATTCTGTTGGACTGTTCAAACATTATTGCACCTACTACAGGGCAACAAGAAAAAGAAGGTGCTAAATATCAAGAGTTAAGAACTGAGGTTACAGAACTGAAATGGTTGAAGAAAAAACAGGAATAATTACTCCAGAATAGATAAAGTGAGAAGGGAGTCAGAATGAAAGGTAAATTCAGAAAAGCAATGTAGAAAGGAAGACAGCAGGAAGAGGGAAGGAGAGAGTTGACCGAAGAGGGGAAAAAAATAAGATCATGTCAGCAGACAGGACAAAAAAATAGAAGAATACACTAGGAAAAAAGCAGCTGAAATGCAGATGATAGGTTTAAAAGCAACAAAGTTATATTTACGGGCAGAGAATGCATATTGTAGTGTATTATTTTTTCTTTCTTCTCTTCCTTCCTACTTTTCTGTTACTTTTCTCCTAACTTGTACCTCCATTTTTTTTCTCAAAATGCTTCTGCTCAACTCCACTGGAAGTGATGAAATCATGCATCACTCATTTGTGGATAGTTGTAGTATACATTAACTTGTATAGTGCAGTCTGTCATACGTGTATTTAATGCATACGTAATCACAGTTGAAACGGGATTCTTTCCCCTTCTACCCATTTTTTCCTAAAAAACTTACATACAGAAGTGTATCTGGGGAGAAGAACATTCCCATATCTTTAGGAATTAATTTTCAGATGACATTGAACTCCACTGGGACTTAATACTTACTGCTTACTCAAAAGAAGTCATTTGTAATGTCATATGGTGTCATGTATGATTTGTTTTAAAATGCATCATTTTTAAAGTGTCTTGTAACAAAAGCACAGTTTTCTTTAATGCTTCTATTTAAAAAAAAAAAATAATTACAGTTTGCATGGAATTAAGGTTATGGGTGGAAGGGTTTTGATTATACCATGGTTTCATGTAATCTTATTTCAGTTTGAATAATTCATGGTACTGGCTGTCCAGAATACCATTCTGGAATAATTAAATAGAATAAGATGAACAAACAGGAGGAATCCTATAATGTGTAAAATAAATATTTGTAGAATACAATTGAATTAATGTTATTTTAGCAGCAGTTTTATTTTGAATATTACACTGGGTTTTTTTGGAAGGGTGATGCAATGGCTGTGCTTTTATACATACTTGAAGACATCCATGTAATAGAAAATGTGCAATCTCTGCACAATAAATGAACACCTACATATAAATCCTATCCACATAAACTTAGAAAATCCAGCAATTTGGGTGAGTATGTGTTGGCAGACTACAGCGCTGGTTGCTATAGTAGTTAATCCTTAGACTATATACTACCAGTTTATAATAGGCATATGTTAATTCATCTGCTCTGAACCCTAGAAAGGAAAGCTCCATGTATGAGCTGAAACCAGCTATTATGGGAAGTTGGATGTTTTTGATGATTGTTTGATCATAAGTTGAGGATGAAGTCTGTGTTCTATAGAGATAAATGTTAAAATGTTATTTTCTGAAACAATAACAATCAGAAGTTACTGCTGTGATTTCAAAAGCAGAACATGGTGTTTTTCATAACTCGGAGTTTGCATAGCTCACAACAGAAAGCTCCTGATCTCTTAATGTCGTTTATATATTATCTATTGATTGAAAATGGAGAACAAAAAATATAATGAAAAGAACATCTAAGAAATGCAGATGCAATGTCATATACTGCCATTAAGATGGAATATTGAAACTTGTGTAAAGTCACTGAAAAACTTTAAGAAAGGACCTTTTGTTTGCAGAGCACTTTATCTCATTAATGAAATTCTAGCCTCCCAAATTACAGCTATTTACTCTTCTTTCCCTGTGAAACATATATCCTGTAATTTATTCAGTATTTTTGACATGATATTTCAAAGTGCCTTTATTTTCTTTTAAAAATGTGGTACCAGTGCTGTATCAGTCTCTTGTTTAATCACCTAAGCTCCCTTTTGTACTTGAAAGATATTTTTGCCTTTTAATTCTACTCTCTTTTTTTTACCATAGAATGAACAAGCTTAACAATCGGTGTTGCTATTATATGGATTTAATATCAAATAATCTTCCCCTTTCTTATAAATATTATTTTGAAGTATTTTACATTTGCTGTAGAATTACAGGAGTACGTTAAAACTCCTCTGCTATTAAATTGTTCGGTAATAAATCAGAAGAAAAAAGAAAATGAGAATTTTTTTCCATGTTTATATATGTTTTTTACTTTCCTTATATAAACATCTCAAAGTTAGTGGTTCAAAGCATTGTTTTGGTAACTGTCATGAATCTTGATTTCTGAGGTATTTTGGATGACCTGGTGAGTAGATGAAAACATTCACTCTGGTAAGAAATGCTATAAATATCAGTTTGTTTTATTTAGGGTAAGCAAAAGTAAAACATGGTATCACAGGAGGAGACTGCAGATGAGAAGATAACCTTGTAGGTTGACTCTGACACTTCTCTGGCAGAGCACTGGGGTTGGAATTGCATAGGCTTAGTTCAAATGCAAATATGGGTAGAAAGGTGAGATAATCCTATCCTCTGTTCATATACCAATAGAATAAAAGGTGAAAAAGTGTTTTTACTTCTTTATTTTCGTGAAGTACATTTTTTTTTCTCTCTCTCATAGTCTTTCACCAGACTCCCACTGCATTTCAGTTTTTCTTTTTTGTCCCTTAAAACTTGCAATGCTGTGTAGTATTGGTTTGTTTTTGCTTTGAAGGGAAGTTGCTGCCGAGTTTTGCAGAGCTGTGGTCTTAGCTCTCTGCTGCATGCACAGGAGAGGGAGACTGATCTCCCCAGGCTCGTGTTGAGTACCCATCTCTATCTCAAAAGCGATACAGTAGAGCTAAAGGTACATCTTAAGCATATTTTTTAAGTGCAAGAATTTGAGATTATTAGATTTTCATACAGGTAAGAAGAATATCTGGACTTACAGGTATTACAAAGAAAATGTATATTAGGGTGCAAAATAGCAGTGTCCGGCAGGATTACGGTGGGCATCTTCAGTAGGTTCGGGAGCCTCTCCTGGTGATGTGCTTGCACCTTTCTTTAATCACCTGTGGTGGCTGCCGTAGGACGTCCATGAGCAAATCCCACTTTTTCTATTTCTATGTTCTTATGTGTGCAAGTACAAATTACTATTTTGCACCTGTTCATTTAGGTACTGCAGGAGGAATAGGACAATAATGGTATTCATAAAATTAAAAGAAATCAGTTTTGATTTCCAGTCTAGCATTAAAGAGAATCTTACAACAGTTAGATCTTTAGCATGCCTATGGTGCTTGTTGTAGATAGTTTTTCAAGATTCATCTTCAGTTTTAGGCACCTGTCTGATATATTTACATTAGGAAATATGAGGAAAAAGATGGGCAAATCAAGAGGCCAATTCCCATCCTGTGTGGGCTTAATTTATGTTGCAGAGCTGCCTCTAACTCATGATTATGCACCAAACTTACTTGCATAAATCTAGGCTAAATAAATCTAGGCTAATGTCTTCCCTTAAAGTTACCTAGAAACCATATTAAAATAATTCTGAGAAGGTGGTAAATGTTAAGGATTTGTGAAATGCTGAGAGGTCATGGAAGATGGTTTTTCCAACTTAGCCTGCATATATGGCTTGTATTATCCTTCTATTTAATGAACCCATTTTTTAGCTTTAATATGAAAAATACACCTTGTGCTCTGCAAAAAAGGAAGGGAATATATATGTATACATATATATATATATAAAAAAGTATAAATTTAAGTATTGATTTTTCTGGGCTATTACAAAAGTCTTTGGATGGGAATGACAGGAAGAAGACATCAGAGAATTAATTCTTTCCTACATGGAAAAATTATGTCAAATATTTGAAAGTCTCCTCCTGAATTCTAAATGAAATTATTTTCATTTGTACAGTAATATAAAGTACAAAACTGCAGTGAACTTTTTAATCTCTTTAGATCCTTGTCAAGAGTAAGAAGAGAAACCATTTATACTTCTGATGCGTCCTAGAGATGCGTGTCATGAACTGGGAAGGCAATTTAAGTTTGCTGTTCTTTTATCTTTCAAAAAATACATGACCATGTTATCACTGACTGGTTACTGCATTCCACGTGCATTTTTGGTAATATTCAACTGATGTATGTCATATTTTTTTGCCAATTTGGAAATAACATTTAAGGTATTCTTTTAAATTAGGCATTTGTCAAGTAATGTTCAGTTTAATAACTTTTTTTTCCTGGTGCAGTATCAATTTTCTTGAGAAAGTATGTGATAACAATATAGTAAGTTTAGGGTTTAGAATGTAACATTTACTATTCATATTTACCTTCTGAATATATACGTTGGTGATACTAAAATGTTACTAGAGCGTACTTATTTTAGTCTTAAGATACCAGGAGTGACCCGACTACTTTCCTGAAAATATCCCAAGAGGAAACTTTAGACATTTTGATCATGACTGTTAATCGCTCGGTGCCTGTTGTATTTACAGTTTCTTCTGAGGAAATACATGCCGCATCAGTCTTTATTCCTTGCACTTGTTATTTTACTGCCAGCCATTGGTGGCTGTCATGCCAAGCCAAGCAATGTCGGGAAGTCCATGTGTCTCTGGTAAGAGGTTATAGAGTGCATGTCTGTATGCATCAGAGAGAACAAAACCAAGTCTCAGCATCTATATTATAAGATTTAGGTGTTCAAAGGGATAAGCATAAATATCTTTACAATATCTCAAACACTCCCTTTAGGTAGGAAATTTTAGGAGGAAAGAAGCGTCTCTTAAAAATCAGAGCAACTATTACCTGGTGCTGAGCTGTGCTGGTGCCCAGTGCCGGTCTCTGCTCCCCCCATCCCAGCCGGCAGCTCCACAGTCTCTCCTGAAAAGCAGGCAAGAGAATAGGAAAGGTGAGACAGAGTTTACAATAGACAGCAGTGTTGTTATCGGCAAAGACAGATGATTTGTGTCGCTTTCCCCACGTTGTGGTCAGTTGTTGGCAGTGGGAGCCGAGGGGAGGGAAGGGGCTGGGAGGAGGGTCTGGCTGGGTGCTGCGTGAGGCGGGGAAAGGGATGCTCCTCTTTGAGTGCCTTTCGAAACATTTTCTTCTGTGAATCGCTCTCACTCCTTTGACTCTGGATATGCTTGAGGATGGCTGATGGGCTACGCTGAGTGCCAAAACTGGCTGCCTGTCCTTTACCTGCTCTTGTTATCAGATGTGCTGCTTGACCAGAGAAGAGAGAAGTGCGAGGAGGGGAGACAGGACAGTATCTGCAGTGAAGGAGTAAGAGGCCAAGCAGGACAGGGTTTCCACCAGCCATGAACTGGCTGTAACTGAAGGAGAGGGAGAGCATGGGTGGTTGCATTATTAGGGCTGTAGTGCGGCTTTGTGTCTTTGGTTTTACTAAAGCTCTTCTTAGAGAGTACTTATTTAAAAGCATATTGGATCATCCTAGTACCTAACTTATAAGTCACCAGGTCATGTATTCCTTTTTTTTTTTAATGCCTCTTGATCTAATAGAGAAACATTATATGCTCTTGCAGCACTCCGTCTTCAACTCTGTTTTCATATAAGTAAGCATTATCTAAACCTTATTATGCTCAAATGATAGCCCAGAATAAAGGTGATCATTGTCCTTTTGGCTTTTTTTTTAAAGGATGGATACTGCCTTGAATCCTTTGAACCACCTTTCTTGTTAAAGGAGGTTTTCCAGTCCTAGTTCATACTATTTTTCACTTTGTCTTTCAAGTTGAAAAGGTGATAGTGATTGAAATGAGTAGGCTGGTATTTTATTGTTGTATTATACTCTTTTCTTCAAACTACTTCTGTTCTTGAAGGTATAAGCTATAGTTAGATTAGGTCCAAATGAGGAATATTAACTGTGTGGGCTGAAGTCAGTGGTTTTTTATTTTCCCCTAGTTAAATCATGCTGCTCCTGATCCTTCAGTATGCAGAAAGGCTGCAGAGTAGGCCTTCTTGGCTGTCAGTGAGTGAAGAAAATGCTGTTCTGTCTAATTCCTGTCTAATTCTAATGCCTAGCTTTTTTGTGGTTGCAACTTTCCATATTGAGATATGCTGATATATCTGTTCCTTAGTAATACATGTCTAAAGTCAAGAAGATACTCTTAAAGTGGGGGACTTCTCTTTTGTTGGGCTTCACTGCTTTTGAACAGAAACAGAAACACTTTTACACTAAACTTAGGTGGCTTGTTTCGTTGTTTCCTGTGGATTAAGTAATGCAAATGATTTTATGACTACATGGGAAGAAAGGAGTACATTTTGTTAAAAGTATCATATGTTTTCCATTGCCACTTTGCGTGGTACACATGCCAATTTGTATGCTATAAAACAACTGAAATAGGGGGTTTAGTACTGTGTATACACTATTAAAAATGTAACTAAATAGTCTACAGAAATAATTAATTTCTTTGGGAGTTAAAATGGAACACAAGTTATTGCAAATCATTCATTGCATTTGCTAAATCAGTAAGTTTACTCTTTTATAGAAAATACTAACTTTTGAATATAATATGAAGATATTAAATGTAATTTTCCATGTTTGGTCACTTTTCGACATATGGTACATATGCTCCTGGAATTTATTTAAACCTGTTTTGCCAACAGTAAATCTTGTCCTCATTTTAACAGATTGCTTTACGTGTAGTTGGATCCAGTTGCACAGCCTCCTCAAGAGAGGAAATGCATTGCCTACAGACAAGGGGTGCAAGAATTATGGCTATACAATAGGGAGTATTTTTCCACCATTATCGTTTTTCAGTGGAGATTCTTTTTCAGATATGTAACAGTGATTCACTGAACCAGGAAGGTGTTTACCTGCAAGGTGATCTGGTGGTAACGGGAGGAGCTTTTGAGGGCTAAAATTTCAGGCGTCTCTGTCCAGAGCCATCCCCAAAGGAAGAAAAAGAGGGTCTCCTCCCCTTCTTCAGGTTTCATCTGTCAATCACAAAGGGCTTTTGTCCTGCTGGTATATTGAAGTGCCTGGCCTTTGGCTGTTTATCATCTTCCTGTCATCCTTAAATGCAAACTGAAAAAGGGGAAATAGCTTCTGGTTCTCAGGCTTTGAGAATAACCTGCTTGTGGCTGCTGGGGACCTCAGTGTCCCAGCTGCCCTGGAACGCCTTCTCCGGGGATGCGATTGCTGGCAGTGCCCCACATCACCCCTGTGGCTCCCAGCTCCCGAGGCAGTGGTCAGAACAAGGCTGGTATTACAAGTCAGATGATGAGAAAGCAATTGAGCTTCACAGATTCAATTTCTCTCTTTGATCCTGGCATTAAAGTGTCAGGGTCTGCGAGTGGAAGCACAGTGCAGACAAGATTTCCGGCTGCTTTAATCCTGGTGCTAAAAAGATCCATTCACAGAGTGTAGGGATTGGATTTTATTTTTGCAGGATTTCAAAACTGTTAGATATATTTTGCCTGTGTTTATCACCAAACATTATAGAAAGTTATTTTTTGCCTTCCTTATTTAAGATTATTTTTCTGTAAGATTTTTCTTGAGTGTATACTGTGTAGTAAAGATTTGGCAGCTAATTGACTTACCCTTTCACAGACATTTGAGGTACTTTACATTTTACAGATGGAGTACTAAGGGAGAAGATTTAAGTAGCCTGCAGAAGGTCAGATACAAAATCTGTGGTAGTGATGCCTTTGAGCCATAGAGTTGCAGTCCAGTTCTTAAATCACAAGGCTCTCTCTTCTGCATTCCTGTTACAGGACATACTTTAACTTTAAGAAGTGGGGCATGGTACAGAATTGCTGTCAGAGAATTAAGGTAGGGAGTAGTATATGAGCAGCTGTATAACAAGATAGAGTTTTAGGCCAAATAAACACTAACTCAATAGATGTATTATTAATTTCCTTTTTCTGCAGAATCAGATACTTTTATTGTATTTTGGCTTTCTGAGAGAGTGGGAATGTGAATTTCAGTTTCCTAATATTCTCTTTTCTTTTTAACCAATTTTCAAAATAGAGTGGGGGAAGAAAAAGAGCTGAACAACAAGCAGACTGTGCAACTGTAAAAGTTTCTTTTTTACTTTTTGTTGTTACCATACGCAATGTTTTTCTGGGGAACTTTATATGTCAATCAGGATGTAAGAGATGTACTTTTATAATATGGTGAAAGTGAAGTTGATGTAATGCTTTTGTACTCTTATTTCTCTTGTTTTTCTTTACTCTCCCAGCTCCTTGGCTTAATTACTTCTTCCCAACTGTTTCCTGTCAGTTCTTCCTGTTTTTGCTGCTGCTCTATTAAAAATAGTTATCTCTTTTTGCTGAGCTGAGGGACATGTCTGTGTAGTTGCTTATTTAATTTAGGAAAACAAAATCCTCCTGACATTAAAGAAAGAAGAGATCCCTTTGAGCAGCAGTTACGAAACTTTTAAGAAGGACCTATTTATTTACAAAATGCATCTAGGGAAGGAGTCACACCAGGAAGTAAATCATAATTCTTAGAGGATGGAGAAATTCCTGCTTGTCATTTGAATGTTACCTGTGTTTATTTGATTGCTACAATCCTTTGTGGAGAAACTGAGCTGTAGTTCTTGCAGACACCATTGTGGTCATGAAATACAAGTCCTAAACTGGTAACTCACATGCATCACATGTTTCTGATGTGATAGCAGTCAGGGCAGAAAATCTCCATTTCATAAAAAGCAGAAAGCAATTACATTACATTGGAATCTACATGGTTTGGTATGTATTTTTAAAATAAATAGTCTTTCTGTTTATGTAAGAGATGCATACAATTAAATATTTTACATGTAACTACTGTGCAACTTGAATATATATTTGTAGTCTAAAGACTACAGTCCAAAATACGTCTTTTAATGTATGACATCTATATTTCATTTTAGAAACAGGCATATTTTTAACTACAGGCATTGGAAATACTTGGAATTCTGTTCCTGTGAGCTAATTGCTGACTAGAATAGGAAAATAAGAGCTACTTTGTGGTTAGATGCTTGTGGTCTTTCTTTTGGCTTTTGGCCCTAAGATAAAATGTCAGGGAAAACACGCTAACGGATAATGGTATCAATCAGTGTATCCTAGACATAATTTTAAGCCTGTCAAATGTCTGTTACTTTATAAACATTGAATTACATCATTCTTCTTCATTCTACCTTCTGCTTATACATTGTTTGGTTAGAAGAGTATAAATTATGTCATAGATGATTTTCACAGACATGCTTCAGTTCATAAAGTCTCAATTTCACAGAAAAAGAAACTGCTGCAAAAACCCAGCTTCTGTGAAACTGAGACTTTATGGGCCATTTCAAATATTCTGAAGAATGAGACATTCTTTATTCTCTTTCGTATGTTTGATATATTGACTAGAAATCATACTGAGGAAAGGTTTCTAGTCTTGTATTTTTAGCCTAAATAATCCTTGCCCCAAACTAACCTGATCTGATTAATGTAATAGCAAACTGTAATTCAGAATCTGACTCTGCTCTTACTGACATTAATATCAAACCACAGGTCTAATAATCAGGTGAAACTATGGTTCAAAAATTCAATGGCAAATTTTCATTAGATTTTTAAGAAACTTGAATTTCATTTACTGTGTGAATAAGAGAATTGTATAAGTAAATAGTAAGTCAGGAAAAAACAGAAGAAACATTAAGTTAAAAAAGTCCTATTCATAGCTGAGATTTTGCTTTAAAGAGTAAGAATTAATGCATTTTAGGTTAAAATTTATGTTTTTTAAAGTAGGAGGAATACCTTAGGTATTTTAAATAGTAATTTTCTGCTATGTCAGGATACTGTGAGAGATTTTTTTTTTCTGTATATATTTGAATGAAAGTATATTTAATTTTTTTCAATGAAACATTAAAATAGTGTTTAGCACAGGATCATGCAAATGCCAAAAATTCTGGGATGATTCCTCAAATACGCTCTTTGAAGACACTTAGAAGAAACAAGGAGTTGAATAACAGTGTGCATAGTTATTGGTCAAGAATGAATTGTGTCAAGTCAGTCTGGCTTCCTTCTGTGAAGATAAGAGGCTTCGTTGATTCAGAAGTAATAGAGGATATCATATATCTTCAGTAAGTCTTTAGACAGACTCTCATGTGACATTCTCATAAGCAAGGCCTCAAAGTACACTGTAGAAAAAACTTAAAACTGGATGAAAAAATGGAGCACTGAGTTTACTATCAGAGTGGAAGTATTGTCCAGGGATAATTGGTTCCATCCACAGTTTTCATATCAACCGTAAGTCATCATCCTGGTCATTAATACTGTTCTTGAATGATGAGACCCAACCAGGCCTCCAAGATGTCTGGTTTTATCCACAGATTTAATAAATATGTCATTCAAAACATTTTGGCAAATGGGAGAAATATTCCCAAAATACAGGATGCAATTTGATGGAAGGTTCTGCACTTTGGAACAAAGAATTAACTATACAGATGGAGAATTTGGAACCTCTTCCTAGGTCACAGCTCTTCATAGCAGGGCGTAGGAGTTAGATTAGAACCTGAACATGAGTCAAAGTATTGGAATGTGGAAAAAAGCAATTGTAATTGGATATATAAATAAAAGTATAGTATGCAAAGCACGTGAAGTTACCACTGATGTCTCCTTAGTGTCGATAATGTCAGCTGGAGTAACAAAATTCTGTCTATACATGGAGAAACTGTGCAGAGCCCAGAGCAGAATGAGAATGATCAGACATCTATAGACCATCTTCTTTCAGGAACTTGAAATTACTTGAAATGTTTTATTTAGTCTAGAAAAAGTCTAGACCAATAATAGTCTTGTCATGTATGCAATATTTCTCTAACGAGGAAAAGAATAATGAATTCTCTCTTGTAAGTAAAAAGAAAAGTAAAAGAAATAATAGACTAAAATTGAAGCAAGGTAGATGCAGGTTGGTAATAATTATGTTGGAGAAACTTTCTAATATTAAGACTCGCTGAACAGTGGGATAGTTTGTTCACAGACAGGAGGATTCCATCATTCCATCGTCAGTCATGGAAGACCAGGTCAGACATGAATGGTAGAGCTGCAGTCCTTGTTTTTGATGGAGAATGGACTATGTGAAATTTCCTCTGTTCCTACCTTCTGTAATTTTATGTGATTATTCTATATCATTTCTTATGTAAGTGGAAGTGTAACTGTGATTCTCTCTCTGAGGCTGCATGTTGATTCTGAGCTCAGGAGGACTACTGAAGTGGGCAAGCATTTGTAAGTGGAGGCTAAATGGGTGGCATCAAACTAACATATAAATTTTGGTTATTGTATCAGATTTTTTAAAATAATCAAATTTCTGTTGCCTACAGGAATTGTTCCTGCATAAGGAGTGACTCATCACTCCTTAAAGAAGATCTATTAGAAATGTTATGTTTTGTGTATGTCATCTAGGTGCCAGAGAATTGTAAATTGTATTTAGCAGTAGAATTTATGAGGAAGGACTGCTAGCAAAATGAAGCCACAAAGATCGCTTATAAGAGGGAGATGACATGCCAAGGAGTAACTGGAACACCTTTGTGATTTAGTGCAACATAAACGTGCATGGTAGTCGTCATATACTGGGTCTCTAGTACTGCTTGTATGCATTTATTCTAGGAGCGCAAGGTCTCCTGTAGAAAGAAAAAACCATATGATTATAGCCCAGACCTTTATTTAATATCTGCTGTAGAAGGCTGTTTGAAATCTTGTCAATCTTGAAATTTCATCAGTTGTATGGTAGAAATACCAAGTAACTTAAGGTTTTTCCAATTATTAATTTCCTGTTTTAGAATTTCTTTTCTCTCTCTATTGCTGCATGAAGAACTAAATAAATAGATAACTACTTATAGCACTTGAGGAAATACTAAATTAATAAAATGCTTGAAACCAGAATGTAGAAATAAATGGAAAAGCTTCTTTCTGGAATTCTGTTTCAAGATTATTCTTTTAATTTTGCAAAGAATAGTTGGTAAAACAAGGCAAAAAAGTGATTTGATTTGTCCGTGTCCTTTTAAAAAGTTAAATTTTAGACCTAGCTAAAAGGAATCACTATTAGGTTTTCTACATTTTTCACCTTCCAAAGCTGACTTAATGAAATTGGAATTTAACTTATCCTCTGGTGTCAATCTGTAATACAGACTGACAGGTTACTGATAATTTCTTGCTGATACACCTCTTCTCATGGGTACAAACAAAGGGTAAGCCTTATGTTGAAAGCTAAACTTTCAAATCTTTTAAGAAGTTTGGAGCATTATTTGTGGCTTCTGATAGGACTGGGAAAGTTTTCACTATACTGTACGTGCTGTGAGTTGGTGACAAGGCAGCGTCAGCTTGGGTTAAATCAGCACAACCCCCCCAAGCAGTACTAGTCTAATGAGTAATATTATTAGAAATAATATAGGCCAACATCCTACTGTAAATCCACTGACTTTAGACTGTCATCATCAAAATTGTTTAGTGTGTGTTACGAAGTGCTTGGGTTTGTTTTAATAACTGATGAATACAAGGGGAAAGTGCAGGAATAACTTATTCAGGTTTCTTACCCAATATCCATGCTTTTCTCTTTGCATGTATTAGAAACATTTGCTTACGTTACCTGTTTGATATGCTGAAGTTGAAGATGTTGTCATTTACAGTGGGTTTGCTGTCTGCTTATATGCTATCGGTTGTCTTTGGGAAGCATATAGTGAGTTACCCAGAAGTTGTTATTGTGACTTGCCAAAGCACTCTGGTGATTTTTTTGCTGCACTTTCACTCTTAGTCTCTCAGCACACCCTTACTTCAGTCACATTGATTCATAGACAGCTAATATAATTTAAAAATGTAAAATACTAATTTTAAAACTCACATTAAAATCATATACTATGCATAATCCCATGCATTTCCATCTCCTTAAAGTGCCCTTGCAATCAAATAGCATAGCAGCGATTAATATAAGTATGCTGAACATGCCATGTGGTACTCAGAATTATAGATAACACTGTGACTGACTGTCGTGGTTTCAGCTCAGCTGGTAACAAAGCACCACGAAGCCGCTCACTCACCCCCCACCCCCTCGCCTGGCCACGTTGGGATGAGGAGAAAATCCAAAGGCAGGCTCATGGGTCGAGACAAGGACTGGGAGGGATCACTCCCCACTTATGGTCACGGGCAAAAGACAGGCTCAACTTGGGGAAGAAACAAAAGCAATTTCATTTACTACAAATCAAATCAAACACACAATGGTATTGGGAAGGGAAACCAAACATCAGAACACCTCCCACCACCCCTCCCGCCTTCCCGGCTCAGCTCCATTCCCGGTGCTTTCTACCTCCTCCCCCCGGCGGCGCAGGGGAACAGGGGATGAGGGTTGAATCAGTTCGCCACACGTCATCGTTGCCGCTCCTTTCCTCAGGGGGAAGATTCCTCACTCGTCCCCTGCTCCACCGTGGGGTCCCTCCC
>VYZV01016347.1:14869-27399 GCA_013401275.1 Pandion haliaetus
CGGTTTTTCCCATGGAGTTACGGCCATCTTGGGGGTCCTCCGCTCCCCCACTCCCCTCCCTGGGCTGCAGGGGGACAGCCTGCCATCTCACCAGGGGCTGCAGAGCCATCAGCCTCCTCAGGCGCCCCCTCCTCCCCCTCCTTCTTCACTGACTCCAGTATCGGCAGAGATGTTCCTCTCAGGTTTCCCCACACTGCCAGTTCCCCTTCTTAAATATGTTCTCCTAGAGGTGCTACCACTGTCACTCCCCTCCTAGAGGAGGGTCCGACATTTTGGCACGTCCGACATTTTGGCGTGGGGAATTTTCCAGCAACTTCTTAAAGGGGCCGCCTCTGCAGTCCCCCTCCCCTGCCACCAAAGAAAACCGTGCCACACAAACCCATAACACTGATATGCACATTTGCACGCACATGCACCCTTTGAAAAGCAGTTATCCAGATTTCAATGAAAGGCATTACCAAAAAATGCAGTATTTCTCAGAAAGGAAAAAATGGATGTAAAATTAATTTTCTTTTGAGTATTCTTAAATGCAGTCTCATTAAGTAATGTACTTGAAGGTGAAAACGTCTACTTGAAGGTGAAAACGTCTGATCTTTCAGGTTTTTTTAAGAATGAATAGTAAATTTCTTTTTTTTTTTTTTTCCCCAATACCAGCTGTTGTAATTCTACAATTACATTTCCTGACTTTTTACTTCTGATACTGATTATGCTAAAAAAGGGCAAGGGAGGAAAAATAAGGACTATTTTAATTTTCTTTTCAGTTAAAGTATTCTTCATGATAATTCATTGGAATAATAGATAAGCACTTTTTTAGATTTTTTTGTTTGTTTGTTTCTAAGAACTATTTTAAGTGGAATATTACCTGAATTATTTTACCTGGTATATTAAAATTAATACTTGGGAATTGGGTTTTTTAATCTAATATAATCTCAAATGTTTTCTGATATGTACATCTAACAAACATACAGAAATAGCTTAGCTTTCGCTATCAAGTAAGCTGATAGTTGATGGTGAATGTGTTGGTGTCCCCTAGCTCAAGCAAGGCTCATTAATGCAAAATGTTCATTGTTTCCTTTACATAATTATATGTTGAATATTTCTTAAACACCATCCTCTAAAATCTCAGGTATTCTCAGATAACTACAGGGAAAAAATGTGTTTCTATCATGTAAAATATTGTCTAAAACCAGATAATTGTCTCCTCTTTATAGCAATGGCCAGAATTGCTCAAGTTGGTACATTAAATGTGAAATGGAGCTGTAAGGATCAAATTGAGCCTAAAATTTCATTTAAGGAAAAGCAAAGGGAAAGCAGGGCTATGAACTCCGTCTTTCCGGAGCCAGCGAGGTGGCAGGTGGGTAGCAGAGCTGCTCCGATCCTCAGCCTTGTAGCACCCGCCTGCGAAGAGGAGGTCAGGGACCCACGGAGGGCTGGCGGGAGCCTGGAGCTCCTGGTGCGCTGAAGGCTTTGTAAGTTACAGCTTCAGAAAACTGTCTGTAAACCTCGTTAAGGAGATACTCCATTAGTTCTGAGCCTGCAAGATACTGACGGTCTCTGTCATACACGAAGGACATGGGATGGGGGTTTCCTCTTGTGTAGTGGTGGAGAGTTATTTAAGCTCTCTGAGCGTCGTTAGTTGTAGTTACTTCCATTTGTATATGGGTAACTGTGTGCACCTGACCCGCGTGAGCTTAAGGTTCAGGCAGAATTCAGAAAAAATGCTCAGGGGCATTCTGTGTCTCTTGCTACATTTATTTTATTCAGCAATTAAATAAAGCTTTTCTGAGGTCAAGGATTTTTAAGAGTAACTGTCTGATACGGTTAATTTATGAAATATTTATCTCAAAAAAATTAAGACCTAGGAGATTTTTTTGAAAGTTTTTTTTTTGAAATTGATTTCATTTAAAACATGCAAACAAAAATATGCAGCACCAATGTAACTGCACAACTTGAATAAAACTCAGTGTTTGAAGACTGAAATTCATCCAGCTGAGCACTGTGCAAACTAAATGCGTGTTCAAATTTTATATAGATTCTTCCAAGGTTATGAACATACATAGAAATTATTGTACTGGAACAGATCAATGATTCATCTTGTCCTGCTCAGAAGTGCTGGTGAAGTATGCCAAAAAGTAAATCAAGGACTCGATCAGGATTTCAAGTCTGTCACGCAATGCTTAACCCAGCTGGAGAGCTGGCAACTGAGTACGAATCACGGGTGACTAACCTCCCCCCGCCTCCATCTTTCTCCCCCCCAGGAGGTCTTGTTCCTTCATCAAATTAAAAAGTCTCAGTGCTAGAAGGTACTTTCAGAAAAATCCATGATGGAGCAGTGGTCTTCTGGGTTGTGCTTGGCACAGGGAGGCCACTGCTTGTGAGCACTTGCTCCATGCTTGCGAAATGGGCTTGTGTAGCCAGGAGTGCCCCTTAGAGCCAGGTCTGCACCGCAGGTCTTCTGTACCCCGCCTGCCCTCCCCAGAACAGAGGAAGTAGCTCCTCGTTCTCATACCTGTGCGAAGTCCTGGAAGAGTAGGAATCTGATGTAAGATGCAAAAATGGTAGATTGTATAGTTGCGGGGGGCCGGGGGAGTGGGGAAACGTGTCAAACTACTATTTTGTTAAATAAGGTCCTTATGTATTTCAGTTCTGCTAATTAACAAGCAGTTGCCCCTTTCCTTGAGGGAAGATGCTTAAGTAGTAACCTCAGAATAGCCGAGAACTGCTCTTGCAGGGCACAGTGCATCTTGTGAAGGCGCAAACCAAACCCCATAGGTCTGCCATAGCTGCAAGAAATAGGAACAGTCTTCAGATGTGTAGCCAAAAGTCTGCCTGTCATGATTGCAGTGGGGCTCCATAATATGTAAACAAGTCTACATAAGGTTGGTCATGAGTATGAATGACCCTCTCCTCTTGAAAAAACGATTAAGGTATCTTCAGTTCCATGTAGCACCTAATAAAATCTAAGGGGGAGCAGGTTGCTGAGTAGTCCACGGTGTGTCGGGTTCTGAATCCTATATTGGGGGATGGAAGAGAAGGAATTTCCCTTTCCTTCTTGGAAGCAATTAGGAGAAGACATTAATAATATACTTGAAAGCCTGGCTGTTGTAGGTTGGGGAAATACAGAGGAAGCCGTGTGGAAGTTGTCCTGCTGGGGGTCTGCTGGGCTACACTGGCTCTTTCAGGGCTGGGAAATTCTTCAGTATTGAAGAAATGAGTGTTGTCGGTGGGTGATGATCTGAGTTCAGGTCATGGTGTCCAGAGAGAGTAATCTGTTAGGCTCAGCTGGAGTCCCACTTGCAACAGCACGTTTCCTGCTCTGGTCTCTGGCAATGGCATGTTTTGGTGGTTATCTAGTGGTGCTACTGCGGGATGTGTTTTAGAGACCAGGCATATTAGTAAGTTGTGTTCTGGTTCATTTAAATTGAAGTTTGGGTTTCAAAGCTGCTTGAAAACTTGTGGGTGAGATAACCTGTTAGCGAATGTTTCAAGGTGGAAAGATGCAGCACAAGTAGTATATGTGTTGATGCCAGACTTGCAGAAGAAATCAGGTTTTAGATTAATTCTCTCCCCATTCCTCTTTTCTTTTTTTTTTTTTTTTTTTTTCCCAAACCAGATGACTGTGACTGTTTCTTCAAATATAATGTTTGAACAGTGCCTGTTGGGTGGCGTGGTGTTTTAATGGATTAATAGGGATGCTTACTACAAAGTTAAAGCTGACATACTGTGGAGTTTGGTCTCAGGAAATTAAATACTGTATTTAGCACATTTACTATTGAAATACCTCATATTCACATCAGTAATACAGAAAAATAAAATATTCTCTTAAAACTTACTAGTACTTCACAATTGTTTCCTGTGTAAAAATCAGATATAATTGGGAACTAGGAAATTAAAAATTCAAACTAATCAATACATTTATGAGATACATAATCAGAGGTGTTGTATGACTTGCCAAGATTAGATTCAATTGAATGTTAATTTTACATTAGAGTTAAGAATTCATGAAGTGTTGACTAAACTTGAGGTACTGTGAAGATACACTATATGGGTGATCATTTTATTGAATATCTGATTTTGTCACAGAACAAGTCTTGCAGAAGACGTTGATTTCTTCAGCAATTTATGGCAGGACTAAGTTTTACAGCTGTTTTCTGCCTCGTCAGATTTCTTCTTGCTTCAGCAGATATCTCACAAAAAATGTGATCTATACCTCACACAGAGCTAATTTTACAGATGGAAAACTGACTTTTTTTTTCTTTTCTTAGGCATGATTAAAATTAGGTTTTGACCTTTTTATAAAGTTGTATAAAAACACCTTCCAACTTTCTATCCTCACTTCCAGTTACAGTAATAGTTTTAATAAAGTGATCCCACTATTTTGAATTGAAGAGACATGTGGATATCGGTGATATACCCAGCAGTATATGTAAAGGAACAGTATTGTCAGACACTACTGTGTGATTTTATTGCTAAAGTGGATATAATTTATTAGCTGAGGAAAAGAAATCAGCAAAATAATATTTTGAAGATGAGCCAGTTCATATATTCCTGGACATTACACAGACCACCCAGATCTGAAGTCGTGTTTTAAGTCTCTTAAATCTGAATAGATTCAACCAAGTCTTGAACTGCCTGCCTAAGTCCAACTGAATGCCACACGCTTAGAAACAGAGAATCTACCTCTTAATTATTTCCCTTTCTTTCTTCTTTTCCCTTGGTGAAAGGCTTCACAGCGAGTAAGCCTGATGAGTTTCTGGAATAAGGTCACAGCAGAAGATTTGCTTATCAGAAATGTAGTGTTCCTTGCTGAGAATTAGATTTACTTACTCTTGGGATAATCACACTTAATCACTCAAGAAGAAAAATGGGCATGATCCTGCAATACAATCTCTTTCCAACCATGTCTCTGTGTTGCCACGGTCTGGGCATGGCATCTACAGAAATTTTACCCCTGAGCATATGTACCTCTACTAGAGGACAAGACAAAAAAATACGTGTGTGTGTATATATATAAATATATATATATATGTATGTATCATGGGTGATTGTGATTCATGAAGGAATTTGGCGACGTTCAGTAAAACTCCACACCTTTCTGGCATGCCATGTGGGGTGGTAGAGTGGACCACCTTATAGTCTCCATTTTAAAAAAGATCAACAGGAGAAAAGAGGAGGTTTCTCTTATATTGGGAACATCATTTAAAGATGAGGAAAACATGGATATCCCAAATCTTAATGCTTTACTGTTTCTGTTTCACCTAGATTCCGGTTTTATTCTGCACTTACCTGCAAATGGAAAATGTTCTTCATAATGTTTGCTTTCATGTTGCAACTGCATGGTTAATGCTGCAGTAACTAATGTGCACTCTCAGCTAATCTAACCTTGAGCAAAAGTGTTTGTGAACAATATAAACAAGGAACAGCATCAAACAGGAAATTTTCCTTTCTGTCATGGTTTCTGAAATTTCATTGGGACCCATGTGGGAGAAATAAGTAAATTTTTTGCCAGTAAACTGAGTAATTCTGTCCAGATATAGGTATATATGAATTTATGCCTATAGACATAGTAATTTTTTAATTTTTAAACTAATAGTGAGAACTGAGAAAGGGTAAAACTAAAGAGTAATTTATAATGTAGATCATATTTGGTTTATAATGTTTATATATGTTTATATATACATCCACAGTTAGTGTTTTGCATAGACATATTACAAAGTGTGGCTTTTTTTTGTAAGGTACTTACAGCTGAAATTATCATACTTATTAAAGCATGGATTTAGGAAACTCGTGGCAAACTATGGCAGTTTCATATCACTTTGAATCATTTTGTAGTAGTGTTTCCTTGAATGTTTTGCAAAAGAGGAGGCACCTTGTTATGACAGATCACTGTAGTAGTTGTGGTGTATCTGCTTAGAAAAATGTCTCATGTAAGTTTTAAAACTGCTCATTTAATGAGTTTTTAAGCAACAAATAGTAGGATTTTCAAATCCACTGTGGATTTAAAATTACGCTGCTTTGTGCCTATGGAGTGAGGCAGTCTAAGGAAAAAGGGGGTAAAAAAAAAATATTTATGAGTTTCCATTTCAAAATATAATGGATTGAATTTAAAAAATGCAACTTCTGAAAATCATATGCAACTTCTGAAAATCATGTTGTGAACAGATGTTAATAGAAAGTTCCCACAAAAGCAGATGATGAGATGTGAAAAAGATAAGATTCAAGGAGAGTTTGTTTTTCTTAAGTGCATCTTTTCACCTTAGCCTTTTAACAGACATAATTTCTGTCGGGGGAGATAACTGCAAAACCTCATGTATGTTTGCCAAGTGAAATCCTGACCTCACAGCCGTGTTTTGCCTGGTTTCCAAAGGAGGAGGGATGTTTGCAACAGTGCTGTCGTGTGTTTCTGCCAGTCTCCTTCCTAGGAACCTTTGAACCCGAGAGCCGGTTTTGGTCATATTTGCAAAAACATAAAGGTCCCAAAGATACAGAAAATTCTTCTTGTTTCATGACAATAAGCAGCTGTGTAGTCTAGACAGCTGTACTGGGGATCACAGGCTCCTGGATGAACCCGGTTCATTGTAGACTCCAGAGAGTGCACGAGGGTGTTATACTCTTGGATTATGCTTGCTGTGCAAATTGCTAGGCAATCAGGCTTGGTGCATTTGTTTGCTCCTGGAAGAACTTGTTGGTTTAAGTATTAATGAAAAAAACCAAAATTTATTTAACCTAACTGTTTTTAAGCAACTTTGCTGCTCTCCTGTTGTTTATCCATAGCTAGAGAAGTTGAATGTGGATGATCAAAATGCCTTAAAGTTTGTATGGTCAATAATAAATGGCATTTAAATGTTTTGGTATTTTTCCTGTCTCTAAAAAGGCAGAACTATTTATGTGCACCCTTCTCAATATAGCTTACTTTTTAAAAAAAACCTATTAATAGAAAAAGAAGAAAAAGTAAAAAAATAACCCTTTATTAAAAAAAAAAAAACTTGAAGGGAGAGAAGTTAACCATGATGTGCTATGATGTGCTGGCAAGTTAGTTAAATAGCAATGAAATGCTATCTGTATGCAGATACTCAAAATCGAAGTTGTACAGAACATGAAAACATAGCTGACTCAGGATGCCAAATTAATTTAAGAATTGACATGCCCTCTTACAAAAATAATTCAGCTCAATTAAAAACATACAGAAAATGCTGTACTATTTTTTATTTCATTGATGAATAAAAACATTCTTTCTCTGATTGAAATTCAACCCAATGCTGAAAGCACACCTAAGATCATCTTTACACCTTAAACCCTGCTTCAAATCAGGAGGCTATAAAAGAAGTTTACAGAAACAGAATACAGTCTCCCCTGCGTTGACCCAGGGAGGGAAAACAGGGAGCAGTCCTCTTTGCTGTCTTCTGTGATGAAGTGTGATCTTTAAAACAATATAATTCAGTTGTATTTAAATGTAAGAAAAAATTTCTGTGGCTAGGTTTAGTGGTGGGAGGTATCATTTATTGAACTCACAAAATGTTTAGTTCAGATTTTGATCATTGAATGAATAAATAATGGTATTTTATATGGAAATGTCTGGTATCAAAACTTTTGGCATACTTTGAAGTATCAGAGCAAAAAGTCGATGAATATTGTTAATTCTTAACATAAATTAATTCGTACCATCATTTCAATATCAGTTTTAAAGTTAAGTTGCTAGTTACTGTTTGCAACCATGCAAATTCCATATTGATGGGACAACAGAAAAAACCTTGTGTACAAACCTCAAACAAAATAGACTGGGCAACATTAAAGTCCAATAAGAGAATCTGAATCCTCAAAGAGTGCAACATAAATTTGAGAGAAGATAAAAGATGTCTTTTCTCCGTCGTCTGTCTCTACAGCTTAATCGTACAAAACACCAGCAACTCTTGAGCGTGCTTTCTTTTCCTCCTCGCAATTTCTTAACGCGTGGAAACCTGTCCTGGCAAGCCAGTAAGTTTAACACAGAGGTGCAGGGTTAGTCAGTCATCTTCCGTGACACTGACACTACAGAGCTGCTTGCATCTTGATGTGCCTTCCACGAGAGGAAAGGCATTCTGTGTTACCCATTGGCAAGGCACAGGAAGGTCTGGAGCGTATCCTAGGTAAAAGAAAATGATACAGTTTGATCAAGAGAGAGCTAAAATGTGTATGACTAAATCAAAATGCAGAGGGGCGCTCTGTGGGGCCTCTGTGACTTGACCACGCAAGTATTCCGAAGCTTCAGGGCGTGTGCTGCTTTGTCAAGGTTGTACCTACAGGGTTCATGAGTCTCCTAGACATCAGCATTGTTCGCCTCTGTCAAGAAGCCTATTAACTCTGGAATATTTGCCCTGAGAATAGGAATACACAACATATTGGAGGATGATCTTTTAAATAGTGTAATTCTATGCACATTATAAACACACCCACCCCCCACCCCCCACTATGGGAACTGTTTCTGAAACAGCTCAGAAAGCACTAGGGCTTGTCATGGTGCAAATTGCTTATAATGAACTTTCCTCTGCTCCTTATATGCTAAACTTCCTTGCACATACTTTCTTCTGGCCCACAGGCATGGGGCATGAATCTGAAAATGAGGAAAGAATTAATGAAATACTCTGGTAGTATTTATTTAGCATGAGTAAGACAGACATTGGTTATTTTGTCCATTCAGACTGTCAGTTTAGATACTTCTGCCGGTGCTGCAAGATATGGCCCTTGAAGAGGATGTGTCTCTGGCGGGTTTAGACCTCACCATTGGTAGCAGGATTAGAAATACATCTAAAATGTACTCCCTCATGAAGTCCAGAACTCTTAATATTCTGGACTGGAGGTGGGACTTTTTCCCCCAAAACTTGACTGGATTCCACAGGTCAATTTTTTTCAAGCACATGATGAAACACATTCATCACTGATTGCCATATAATGTTGTTTTGCAAGATAAAAAAGCTCATGGTTTTTAAAAATTTATTCATAAAAGAAATAGTTATACTTAAGATTCTGAACAAGTAAATGAATACAAAAAAGAAAACATCCCAAATCCCCAGACTCCACCCTTTGCTTTATCACAGATAAATCAACAATGTAAAATTGTTGTTTTTCTCTAGAACAAAAGTTTCACAGCTGTATTTAAAAGTATGTTGATGAAAAGTGATCCATAAGGTGAAGTAATCATTTTTATACAGTGCATTTGGCAGATTTCAGCCAAATTACTCCATAAAAGAAATATTATATTTGACAGCAAACTGTTAGTGATGTGAAATTTGAGAATGAAAACTGACTATCCAAAGATTTACTTATGACTATGCTGCTCCTCTCTGATGGTACCCTGTTTTTCATACCCTGTTGTGGTCAGTATGTGTTTTTCCCATCTTTGTTGTAGATTTAAGCTTTAGATACATTTCTAATGTCCTTCCATTGTGAAATAATTCACATTTGTTTGGTTTAGGCATAACTGGAGGCTGTTAGATCTAATTTGTCTACTTTGTCTGCTACACAGAATTCTTACCAGCTAAACAAAAGTAATTAAACTTACAAAGTTTTGGGCTACCTTAAATTACATCCATTTTGTCTATTGTATTTTCATTTGAAAAGGGCATGTGTGATTCACCAAATGACTGTGTATATAATGCTATGACTTAAAACTGTAACAAATAATCACAAGGATTTAATAGAATGGGCTAAAGGTCTTTATCCCCCTTTGCTTGAGTGACTTGGGAGCAAAAGGTTGTGACCTACAGGGTCAGGAATACTGTGTGGAGCGTTTGAGAGTAATAGATTTATCAGACAATCCTATTCAGTCTCTGCTTTCCCATTGAAGCTGTCCTGATGCTCTGCAATTAGTAGACACCAGTTACGAGGGATGTTAATGTTCCTTCTGGGTTTTGTTTGTTTTGTTGCTTGTATAGAGTACTGATTACGGTTTCTGAGTGTGGAATTCACTACCAAGTGATTTATTTTGTATCTCTAGGATGGTTTCCAGCTGTTTGAGGATTATTTTTTTTTCCCCTGGGAAATCTTGGTTTCAGATAGCAGCCAGAGTGGCAAATGTTGGGAAGCTACAACCAATTCTTCTTGATAAACATTGCTTTGTAGAAAGAGAGAATTTAATTTTCTATCTATCATGTAATTTATTTCTTTTTTTCTTATCTTCCTCAAAAAACAGTTCCAATCTTTTACTGTTTTAAACATTAAATGAAATTGTGATAGCAGATTTATAAGAACCTATTGAGTAAAGTTAGAACTGAGGATGTTACCAAGTCTGTGTATTCTAGGAAACCCGTGGGATGTTTTACAAAAGAATGTGCCCTTGCTTAAGCTTCTCATTCAGAAATTAAGCCCCTATTGATACATGGAAACAGAGTCCTATTCATATGTTCCATATGATTTGTAGCATCCTAATCCTTGCCATGAATCCTTTCCTTATTCTCAGTATTGTGGACTGAAACACATAATTTCAAAACATGGCTTCTTCACATTTTTGGGGGAAAACGTCAGCTCTTGGTTGATTACAGTTCTAATTGTCTCTTTTCACAAGTACCGTGGGTTTCCTAAATCCTATTGAAGAGCAATATATTTTTAGTTATTTAAAAACTTGTCTTCTGTGAGTATATATTTAAAATTTACCATGAATCTGCACATTCATACAATTACCTAATTTCATAAACTTTTCATTTCTTCCACTTCTACGAATATGGGGGTTTTTTACCTTCACCTATTAGTGTCTCTTGGGTGAAACATGTATACTACTATTTTTAGACAATGTTGTATGCCAGTAGCCAGTGGAAAATAATGAACAAAATTAAACTTCAGTAAGTAATTGGTAGGCTGAATGACCATGCAGATGGTACACACTGCCTAGTTTGCATACTTAATAATAACTTGCCCAACTTAAGTATAATTTTGTTGACTTGTGGTTGTCATACTAATGTAAAGCTATTGCTGTAGTTAGCTTGCTGTATTACAAGTGAAATTTTGAAACCATAATAATTTTTTCCGCACTTGGCTTCTGCATCAAGTACATTTTATAACTTTATTATAAACACTCGAAATGATGTAGGTCCAAGAATTGCCATCTGCTATATGAAGTTTGTAAAAATTGTTTACATAACATTGATGAGTATATTAAAGTGGTAAAAAACTGCCAAGAACATGCCACTAGAACTTGGATTCGTCTCTACCTAATTACTGCAAATTAAAAATTAAGCAGCCTTGTCTAAGCTGCTTTCATGGCTTTGCAGCATCCAGAGCAGTCTGTGAGTCAGCATCAGGTGCAGCTAGAGAAAAGACATGTTCTGGCCTGAGGAGAGATAGATGGAGAAATGTAATCCCCTGAAGAAAACAGTCCAAATGTCCTGGATATTACTGTAAACTGAACTTTTTCACTGGAAAGCTGTCAGAGCTGAAGGAATGGTTCATGGTGCAAATCCCTTGTCCGCTGATTTTCCTCCTTTCCTGTTAAAATGTGTAGTATTAGCAGGTCAAGTGGGCCAAAAGTTTCCCTTGCTTATTCGACTCTTTCTTTAGTTTGCTACATCTTGGTGCTTCTGGTGGAATTAAAGGGACATGTCACTGGAAATTCCTGCTTGTTTATTTATTCTTACTAAGGCCTTATAAAGGGAATTCATCTCAGAAACAAGTTTGAGACATAAGATGTATCCTGAAGCACTCATACAAGAAAACTCATAGCAAAAGGAGGGAAAGGGTGGCCTGCTTTACCTCGATGGGGACATGCTCAGAGTCCTTGGTCTATCAAGTCACGGTTGACATCGTTTCTTATGAAATGTTGACCTTGGAAAAAGGACCTGTCACAAGCAGGTAGAACAGTTAATTCCTATTGGCTGTACCTTTTTGTTGAAGTAGTGGCCAATGTACTTTCTGGCCCTCCGATGGATGTCCCTTGGTTGCATATCACAACTAAGGCAGTTGTGTCATTTCTCCAGGTATGTATTGTGGCCATATGGATTTTTTTACCCAGTTGCGCCTCTTTGTTGACCCTTAACTGAGGGGCAGTAGGTAACGCTTCAGGGTACTTTTTCTTCATGTTATCATAGTTGAAGTTAAGGTCCAAAACTGACCTTTACTTTTGGATAACAAACATAATCCAACACCTTTTGCTCCCAGACTTGCTGGGATTTGAGCCACATGAAGGTTTGTTTGCCACACCATTTTTATTTGACTTCATATTTTCAGGGACAACAAAGTATGTTGAGCTCGCTATCTAAATTTAAAACGAGGACAACGTGAATTTTATTCTAGGAGGACAAATGGTTACATTTCTGACTCCAATGTTGGAAGTGAAAGAAAACTCAGACAAGAAACAGGTGAGTTCAAAGTTAAAATCTTAGGTACCTGCTCTTATTTAGTATTTTTTTGAGGCTTTTCTCAGCTGAAGGAACCAAGGGCTGACCTGGTGTTATGGGTTTGTGTGGCACGGTTTTCTTTGGTAGTGGGGGAGGGGGCTGCAGAGGTGGCTCCTGTAAGAAGCTGCTAGAAGTTCCCCAGCTCCAAAAAAGTCGGACCCGCCT